>MU187705.1:0-27971 GCA_016904865.1 Pissodes strobi | reverse complement strand
TAACAATTGAATACCGAGCAGTTTTCGCATGGTTTTGTCGGTCTTTGGGTGGATATAGTTCCATAATTTATAACTGTTCCTTGTGTCTCAATTTTGAGAGTAATCATCTCTGAATCTGGTTTTTTTTACAGTTTAATCCTCTGCAGGATATATTATAGTCAAAAGTATAGCCTTCAATTTTTATCTTTGGCCAAGTAACGAAGCAGCTTTTTCGTTCATCTGTAAATTATAATTTACTCTCTTAACTTTTTTTTGCTTATGTTTTAGTGGTTTGTATAGGGTGCCCCATTTTCAACGCTGTTTGGGTATCTTGGTAACTATTAAAATTATATATAAGCTTCATGTCGTATTTTTTGGAGCAACTGAGCATTGTAAAAACAGATCCTCGAACAGTATTAAAAATATTCCCGCGTTTGGAAAATAAGAGACGACGCGACGTTCAAAAGCTTGGGTTAAATTACTCCATAATTTTATTATTTTTAAGGCTATGGAATAGAAACATTTTGTGTATTTTTTTACCTACATTTTTCGCTCGGGTTTTTATTTTACATAAGACAATATGTATGTTTTATTCGAAAAGCTAGTCTATTTAATTTTCATTCTAAACGTATAGTTTTAGTATATGCGGTTTTTTTTTAAAGAAACGAAACATTGTAGCGACAGATCTTAAAAGTATCCGCTCCTTTCGAAGATATGATTCAAAAGTTGCTGATCTTATGTTTCCAATGATATGGAAAACTGTAATGCCGTTGTCGAAGCTCCTAGGAGGTCAGGTTTGAGATTAACGAGTTATCAAACACAACTTTATAGATAATATAATTAGTTCTCCATGTCACCATATCCTTAACACGTGAAATCCAAAGACTCTGCCGCCAGGATAAAAACTTCTCCCTTCAAGGATTATGCAGGGAAATGCTAATACGAACCATCCAAGGGAGATGTTCCTAAAGATAAAATGGCTCAATCGTGGCTTTAAACCCAAAACTTGGCCAGTTGAGAATATCGATGGACATTTCATCACCAATTTGCACGAAATTATTATATATTGTGAGCCTTTATTCTGAAGGTAACTTCCAAGCTCCCTTTTTAACTTATGAGCGTCAGCCGGATATGCTTTTTTCAGAAGTGGAAGATGCCGTTAAGAAATTGAAAACCGGTAAAGCCACAGGCATTAATGCGATTTCTGCTGAAACGTTAAAATATTTGGTTGATGACGGTCTACATCTTTTACATCGTATTTGTCAGAAATTTTTTTGTCTCCCGGTCTTGGGCCAGTCGAATGGAGCACTTCAGTTTTTATTCCGCTCCATAAAGGGATCTCTGGCAGACCCAGATAACTATCGTCTACTCTTCAAGCAAGAATATGCTATATTTTTGAAATTTTGTCTGGAGGATTTTATTGACTGGCAAATATCTCCAGAGCAGGCAGCTTTCGTTAAGGGACGTGGTGCGCGCGAACAGGTCTTGAACTTGACAGGCAGGGAGCATTATTTGCCAGCCTATATTTGCTTCGTGGACTACTCTAAGCCATTTGATAACGTAAAGTAGCCTAAACTTTGGGAAGTTTGATCTTTGGGAGTTCCTTACAACCTAATAGTTCTCATACAACAGCTTTAACACAGCCCGAGTGAGAATTGCCGAGACATGTCTGGTCGGACCACAATAGTTTGCCAGGGGTGTGTATTGTCGCCGATGTTGTTCAACATATATTGTGAGTTTATGATGGGGAGGATGCTGGATGGATGGCGGGGTGGTGTGGCTGTTGGTGAAGTCAGGATATCCAATTTAAGGTTTGCCGAAGATTCGACTCTTATTGCTGCTTCTCAAGGCGAATTCTTAACTCTACGTAACATCCTAGCACAACATAGTATAGTGCTTTAGGTAATCTGCAGGAGTGCAATGGCTTCTCTCAAGGTCTTACTATCAACTACAAAAAGACCAAAGGTTATGATCGTGGACAGGGAGCATGACAATCATCTTATAACAATAGCAGGTCGTTGTCAGCTAGTTTTGTATACCTTGGTTCTTCAGCCGATAACTCAGGTGGCTGTGAGATTGGAATCTGTCGGCGCATTCAACAAGCGCGGTCAGCCATGACCAAACTGACTAAAATATGACTTGATAAAAATATCACCAAAGCCACCAAAATGTCGCTGATCTCTTGTCTTTTCAATATTCATATATGGCTTTGAACCTTGGACTGTTAGAAGGACAGATCGTCACCGCATAAAAGCTTTTGAAATGGTGCTAAGAGTTCTTTATACAGCTCACCGAACTAACGTTTCTGTACTGAGTGAACTCGAAAATCGAATTCTGACGTTCTTCGGCCATATCCATAGAAGTGATAATATGGAAAACTTATTGCCCAGAAGGTCATTCCCCGAGAGGACGACGTCGTGGCCGTTCTCCTACACGCTGAGTGGATGCCACGAAACAATTACTAAATACTAGCAAGAGCAACGAAATTGACAAGTAATCGCAAAATATGGCGAAATATAATTTCCAAAGCAATTCAAAACATTTGTGTCGGCAATCCTCTAGTTCTGACTTAGTACATTGTATGAGTTCACATCATGTCTGAGAAGACATTTAAATTTACTAAAAAAGTACTTAAAACAATAATATAAACTATGAAGCATTACCATGTTTAAAAAATTTAAGGAATATAATCAAATGGCTTTCATTTGTTGGTTAATCCATTTTAGCGCGACGGGTTTGAAAACGTGAATTGGTTTTATTTCCGCAAATAGCTGCATGATGAGTTGCAGGAGTTCTCATGTAAATTACAAAAAAAAAACAAAAAAAACATTCGGAGGCATCAGATCAGGTGAGCGTGGAGGTCAATAATTATCTTAACCATATTACCTACGTTCTCTCTTATCCTAAAATACTATTTTCTTATCCTGGGAATCATCTTCCCAAATAGCTTCGCGATCAAGCAACGGATAGTCGAAATTGTATAGAAACCAATACCAAAGTAGTATACCTAATATGGTGGTGGACATGGGAAGGCTCTTGTCTCTGACACTTTGAGGCTTAGTCGCTCAACAGTTTTTATTAAGGTATATATTTGAGTCTCTCCGAAAATTTGCCGTTATCTGATGCCAATCCGGAATGACGCTTGAGCAAGGTTCAAGTTCCTGACATTTTTCCTTAGGGCAACACACTCGACTGAAATAAATGTTGCTTTATAAAACATGAGAAACAAGGATTATTCTGGATGGGCTGGACTGTCATTGAGAGTGTTCATGACGATGCCCCTGAAAACTCTTTCTGGTCGATACAAACAAATTAATTTTCTTAACTTATTTTGACCACAAAGGTGAGGGTAGCAATTAACAGTGTAATTAACTACAAGCAATTAAAGTAGTGGACTGTATTGAGATAGGGTGGTAGGTTTTTTTTTTGCAGAGGTTATGAATTGAAAAAGGTAGGTAAGTTAGTTATTAAATTCTTTAATAATGTAATTATGCATTTGCATTTGATGTAAATAATATATACAATTTATACACTAATTTCACGCATTCATTCATTCATTCACATATAAAATAAATATACAAAAGGCTTCTTATTTATTAATATCTACTAAAAAGTCTTGATTTGTTAATTTAAAATGAAACTTTTGTCTTTAAAATTTCAACTCCCTTTCACTCTACAAATACCTTGATTTTCTCGTTTCTCTACTATTATCGTACCCAGGGGTAGCCTATTTAGTTTCACACATTGGATTCTATCAGCTAGGATTGGAATGGGTTTTCTCTACTGCCAATTTGCAGACGCCATTTTACAGTGTTACTTCTTCTTCACAAGAGACGCTACCATTCTGTATTGAGTGTATTGTCTCAGAATTGCGTTAAAAAACGCACAAAAAGAGGTCTTTGTCCAACGTGGACAAAGATAACAGAGGTACACTAAATATTTTCTAATATTTGTGCATACAAACGGAAAAATTGCCAAAAAGGGTGTGACCTTTTGGCGCGAAAACGGGAACAGAGCTTTCGCTGTTGATCGAATGAAAGTCTGAACTGCACTAAACTCAGAGTTGCCAACTGCTCTGAACCGTTTTCCCGCGTTTTCCCCTCAAAAACTTGCGCGATTCCCCACATCCCTCATGGATTTTTCAGTTTTGTCAGATTTGGACTATTTGGAGTAAGTACTGAAAATAATGGCAACATGGTTTCAGCACTATTCATTAAAATCGCAAAAGAGTTATTTATGCTACACGTGTGTAAAGTGACTCTTTTTTTTATGAGTGGGAATCCCATGAATAAAAAAAGGGTACTTTACACATGAGAAGCATACAAATTTTTTTCTACTACCGAAAAATATATGAAAAAACAAAAATATTATTAAATTATTTTACGCACTAGTGCTTAAAATATATTATTTTACGTACTGCACATTAAAAATCCCTATTTTACGAATCTTAGAGAGTGCGTTAAGTGAGTAGGTATATTACGCACGGTAGTAGAAAAAATTAATTACAAATGGTTTATTAAGTTTTACGAATGAAAAAAATCACGTGAAAATATAAAATATGTTGCTTTTTCTGCCGAGGTATTTAAAGCGTCACAAAATCCCCATAGTGATTATCCCCACAAAATCCCCACAGCTGCTGAGACTCCCGACGTTTTGGGGAATTCCCCACAGATTGGCAACCCTGACTAAACTATAATTTTTCTATCGATAGGCGGCAAGAAGACCGAAATAAAGTGGGGATTCGGGGGAAAGATAGCGTCGGTTTTATTTGAGAGGGTGAAAACATCTTCTTTCTTTCTTTGACACAATGCTGTTTACTGAACACTGACGGAGACAAGAATATATTAAATTGAAAACGATTACACACAATTGAATTGACGGAATGACATTTAGCTTTATATTATAATGAGATCGACCATCCAGGTTTGGACTAAGGGGTAATGAAGAACTGACATATGCTGATTTAAATGCACACATTTCTGTTTACCTGGGGTTAAATAAATCTATTCGTGGATCAATTATGGCTCATTCATACTACATACATACAGGGTGTTATCACCAAACTATACGGTGAAAAATGACAAGTTAATACACTTGTTGGGTTGTTTCCCCAACACTTTCTACTCTGGCTGAGATAGTAAACATCTTCTTTTCTTCTGATTTTTTCCAGACTCGCTCAAGGCCGCCTTAATTGTCTCATTGTTCAAGGATAGGGAGATTGGTAAAAACACGAATCATGTACCTTCTTAAAAAGGAAAATATTCCAATATCCAGGCTGGAGTGGGAACCAGTGATGCTGTATTTATTTTTCTGGAATGTCTTTGCAGCGGCAATCTTCTGTGGCAATCTTCTGTGACTTATCCAAAGTCTTTGATTGTGTGAGTCACAGAATACTGCTGCAGAAAGTTCAAGTCTATGGTTTCAGTGGAGTTGCACTTAACTAGTTTCGCCCATACCTGTCGAATAGAACGCTGAGTCTAGTAGACTACAAGTTGACGTGGGGGTGCCCCAGAGTTCCGTCCTAGGGCCAATATTGTTTCTTATTTAAATCAACGATCTTCTGCAGGTCACAATTAAGCGCAAATAAAATAATATGATAGGCTACTATTGAATAACGCTTAATTCTGATGAAGCCACTGTGCGAGTCTAACAGGTTGACATTTAATATTTCTAAGACCAATATTTTAACTTTCAAATGTAATTTGGATGCTATTACTCCGCATAACAAAACGATCAGTTCGTCTGACATTAGCAAGTTGGATTAGACAATTGACATGCAACTAAAATCTGAAATCCGTATCTCTTCTATAATAAATAAGCTGCCATCTAACTGTTTTGCTGTTAGAGTGATTGTAAATTCACTTGAATTTAGGGTGGTTGAATATGCAAATCATGTTCTCATTGAGTCCCATCTTAGGTATGTTGTAGCGTTCTGGGAGATGTGCTCTCAGTTTTTGTTCAATTCACTATTTGTGCCCTGTTGAGCAATGTTTTTGGCAAATTCTTTCCTGACACGGTCTTCTATATTTATCCCGGAGACGGCTTTTCTTCTACATAAAAATATACTTACGCATCAGCCAAGGCATCAGCTTTAAAACTCAATCAGATTGCACTTTCGAAACTCTTTCATACTTTAAGTGTCCATTTCAAAGACCGAGCGGGTTTGTGTATTGGGGCAGAAGGGTTTAGTTTGGGAAGTTGGTTTTATAAAAAAATTACTGGCAGAGCGGGAGAAGCGTTTTATTATCTGGAAGAATATTTTAACTAAAACTTTTAGTGGTGGTTGTCTGTCTAATGTGTTTATGAATTCCTTTTAGGACTGGATAATATTCATTTGATACTTGTTTGTGCTATTGTTTAATATTGATATTGTTGATGATTGAGAGTAGCATTAGGCCTCGTCGCTTCTCAGGCATTGCAGAATCTTTTGGATTGTGTCCATGCTGTGATCTTAGCTTCTGAATATCTTCTGAATACCATTTTTGATGCTGGTAGAATTTGTTACTAGTGTACCATTCTTAAGCTTAATTAGTATAGTGTCTGGATCTGGATTGTTTGATTTCAGTTATTGTTATAAATTTTGTGCACTGCTGATAATGTTTCTATCTTGCAGTACAAGCTTACTGTCTCGCAGTATAACGCAGTATAAACTTCTGGGTCTTGAAGACGATTTCTGATAGCATTTTTTGACAAAGCATTTCATGCTTAGCTTAAATAATGGAATATTTGGAATCTAGAATATACGATGTTATATCTAAAGCTAGTTTATGAGCTGACAGTTCGAAGGTGTGTTCTTCGTAGGGACCGTAAATGTTTACTGAGGATCATGTTTTCTATTTGAGTTTTTTTTTCTGTATTAGTATTGAATTTTTGTTGCCTAAAAATTGAATTCGATCACCATAGCTGCCAATTTCCTACTAAGTCAGGTTGTTATAAAATATATTTAGTTTGTTATTTTACTTTGTTTGCTTATTGTGCTATAGTAGAGTGTGTCGATATATCATTAAATACTTAATACTAGTTTATTGTTTGAAAAGTGCCTAATTAGGTTTCTCAGTTATCTCTCTCTAACTAACAAGAGGTTTGATATTTTTAAACAATAATTTTCGAAAGTTTAACTTAATTCAAGAAGATTAGTTTAGGCTAGAATATATAAATTAATAAAACATTTTGAACAAACGCCATATTTTAAAGGATTTGGCCACTCCGGTTCGAATATGTTCACAGAAATCTAAAAATAGTTGATAATATTTATTATTGTAGGATCCTTTCTTCTTTCTTGAAATCACTGGCATCTATTATCTTAAGAGGAGAAATTGTGTTCGTGCGAAAACTGACTTATGAAAAACGGTCTAGTGCTCGCCAATAATTATGCACAAAAACAATGATTATAATATTAGCACTAATTAGATTTCACGTAATAAATTATATCAGTTTGGCCGGGGCTTAGTGGATGATTAAATACTATATAAGCAGTTTTAAGTACATAAAACTGCGACTTAACATGCCTTTACCTATTGGCGTGTAGTTCTGTTTGCTTGTCCCACCCACAATTTTGTCATACATTTTTGCACAATTAGTCCACTTTCCAACAATTTTGCCTTTTAGCTTTAAGGTATGCGCTAACTAGTTAATCGTTAAATGGTTGTTATTGGCTGTCGGATTTAAGTACTACTTGCCTTACGAATTTGTTTTTAATGTTTTATGGTTTGTTGGTTGGCGCAGGGAACGTCACACACCTGTTAGGCGAAATTGGGAACTTTCGACGCTTTTGGCAGACCTGACTTGGCTGCAAAGGCAGATACTGCAGGCTTAAGGCAAGCCAGACTTGGTAAATTGCTTGAAGTGATCGCCCCAAAAATAAGGAAAAAAACACTTGTATTTGTAAAGATGTTCTATATATTGCATAGAGGATTCGTTCTTTGTTCTTAGGATAAAATAGGATAAAATTCCACTCAAGCAAAGCTGAAAACCCTAAAAATAAGAACTAAATAGAAGTTTAGGATATTATAAATATACATCCAGAATTCGGATAATATGTGACCATTTTGCCTATAGCTGTTTCCAGTTTTTCTTATTTAGCATTCATTATTAAAATTCAGATATCTTAATTAACAATTTCCGACATTACATACTAAAATTCAAATGGTTTTATAGATTGATTGATAGTTTATTTAAGCTAAATGTGAAAATGTTTAATAATTATAATTAAAGTGTTATTTCTCATGTTGGATTATAGCGATAGTTAACGAGCATTAATGAAGACATAATGTTGATCTTGCTTTCCAAAATAATTTGGTTTGCTTTTAACGCTATAATGTTGTAATCTGACAGTTAATGAATTTACCTGAAACACATCTAAATGATATGACCTTGTAATCTTAAAAAGGTTTATTTATTTATTATTTATTCATCCACAGTATGTACAGCAGTTGTAGCGAATTACAGATACTATTCTAACCTATTACAAAAATGAGTCTTATCTGGGTCTTATAGGGCAGTAAGAGCTGATGGGGTGTATACAACTTTTTTGCTCTATAGAGTGCTCCTAGCGTGTGTGCTATTGCCTTAGCGGTTTTGGTGACGTTATTACGCCAAGACATTTCTACGTTGATGCCCAGCAAGCTTATGGATGAGGCCAGAGTCAGTCTTTGTCCTGTCATTGATAAGTCAGGTCCTACCAAGACGGTATGCTTTTTTTTAGAAGGCAGCTCCTTGAGTTTTCCTGCGTTAAACTGGACATTGTTTTCCACGATGGCGTTATATCCTCATTGATGGCAGCAATCTGATTTTCTCGCTCGCCTTGGGAACGAGCAGCAGTTATTGGAGTCCGCGATATGAATGGGGATATAATAGTGCTGTCGTCTGCAAAGCTGTAAATAGAGTTTTTGTTCTGTCTAAGAGATCGTTGATATAGAACAGGAACAGTGTGCTTCGATCCCTTAAGAAATTGGAAAGTCATAGAAGCAATGCTGTGGCAGACCGTATGCTGTCAATATGCTTAACAATCCGTCATTCCACACCCTATCAAATGCTTTGGATATGTCGAGAGCCACTGCACGAGATTAGCCGTAGATGGCTTTTGTCCACAGATAGGTCACGTAAGTCAGGAGGTCTCCCGTTGATCTGAGCTTGCGGAAGCCATACTGGCGATAGCTTATGATGCCTGATGATTCGAGGTATTTTAAGTGCTGTTCGTTGATCAGTTCTCCATGACTTTGGACATGATGGGAACTAAGGCATTTGGACGGTAGTTATTTGGAATCGTTTTTTTACCTTTCTTGGTAATTGGATTGGTTGCACTTGAGCGCATTTCCCGGTAGAAGGAAAGCATGCAGATCGGTATGATAGGGAGAAAAGCCTGCAAAGTGGAGCTGTTAGTTCAGCAGCACATTTCTAGGCCTTGTTAGTGTCTAGACTTTTGAGTATTCGTTTCACTTTGCGTTGACGAAATACCAGACCTGGCATTGAGGAATTTACTCTCGGGATAGTTGATGGAGTCTTTCCTTGAGGATCTAAGGTAGAATTTGATGCAAACATTTCTGCAAGAATGTTCGCTTTTTCTTTGGCCGTTTCCGCTATTGAGCCATTATTTTTGGTCAGTGGTGGGATTGAAGTCTTTGAGAAACCCCAATTGACAGCTTTGGCAACTGACCAAAAGGATCTTGTTATATCCCTGCTTGCGCCCGTCAATGGTCCGCTTACATGCGGTAGGGCATTTTTAGCATTGACCGCTCTTGACCAGTTTTTCCCAAACCATAGTTTACTGTTTGAGATACGTTTCATAGAAGAGGGGATGAAAGCTTCCATACCAGCTAGGATAACTTGAGTTATCTCATCAGCAAATTCGGAGGTGTTTTGATATGGAGTTACAGATAGAAAACCTTCCTATATCTTACCTAGACTTGTACTGCAAAGGGCAATCAGGTGCATCAGTACTACCCATCAAAATCCCAAAAAGTATACAGACATATTTTTGTTCTACGGGCTTTTAATCACATGTAGTTAAAATCGCCCAACAAGTATTTATTGTCATAACCGCGTTGGGGGCATAGATAGCTCACTTTTAGATCCACAATGACTAATTTACGTGCTCCAAGCGTAAACAGAGTCCAGCCCTTCTGGGCAAGCTCACTAGAAAATTTGCAACTGTCCACCAAAATGCGAAGGCAGGGCCGTACTTAAGAAAATAAGTACTTTATGATTTAGGTCTTAGCGTGTTTAAAATAATGCGATTTACCTACCACAAAACGTTTAAAGAGCCCTGGGGGAATTTTTGTTTTGTTAATGAATATAGTTGAGGACAACAATATCTTAAGAGAAAATCAGTGTTAGAGCAGTTTGATTTATTTATAACATACTTTTGCTGTGGAGTACCTATTATTTTCAAATATTTCTTTATGCCTTATAACACGCGGAGGCTTATTAAAGGTGTCATTTTTATAAAAGCCATTTTAATGCCACGCAATCTTTCAAGTGTTTTATGGGCCGGCCACAAGTTTTATCAATTAATTAAATTAAAAAGAAAAAGTTATCAGTTGTATTCAAAATGCCCAGCCTTAATTCTATTAAAGTACCTGCCTATTATTTTTATAAAAAACAATGTACTCGAAAATAGGATTGATTGGAAAAGTTAGGAGGGTAATAGGTGCTTAGGAATAAAAAAAAACAATAGAAATATAGTTGTTTAAAACATATATTGACAACTAAAATTTTTATTTACAGACACTAACATGGCTCAACTTTCGTTTAGCTGAAATTATTTACAAAAATCTAAGCTGATTGTCTCTGCAAGCTCTAAAAACACTATAAAACAATTTCGTTTAGCTGAAACAATTTTAAAATATGTATTAGGTTACTTTCGGTTAGTTGTGGTAAGCTTTGTGCGTTTCAATTGTTGAGTTTTTGGTTAACTCCTGTCAGTTTGGATCAGCTAAATTGCCAAAAGAATGCGACTAAAAAAACAGTTTTAGGTTGACTAACAAGCTATTTTTGGAAATGATCAATATTATGTTGAAAAATTAATTAGATACCGCCAAATATCTAGACTTTTAATTAATATATATTCCAATATTTGTTTCAAAGTGATTGGTCATAAACAAAATCAAGGTTAAGAAGTTCAATAAATATTATCCATTTAAACAAACGGAAATTATAGGAAATATAGATAACTGAACATTAATTAAATACTTACTGAAAATAGGAAATTTATTTTGACAAAACAGAACCATGCATTTTGTGTCCTTATGAGTCTTTACTTACTTATACTAAAATATAATTATTTTAGCTAACTCTTGGTATTTAATAATGATGAAACAAAATTAATTTCGAAAAACACAAAAACTACTTCACTTTACAAACTCGACACTCTAAAAATAATATGGCAGAGAAAGGGCGTCAGTACTCAATCCGGAAGTGGATTGTTTATGATCGTTTGACGCAGTTCATAACGGCTTGACTGTGCGCACTGGCAAGGGCTGCCCTCTGGATAATTATGACCGTAAAACATGCGCAAAAACGCATTTTTTGCGCACATGTCCATTCGTGTAGAAGTCAATGGTTGTCGGTAATTTCCATATTTTTTGAAAAACATACGCTTTAAGAATTTGCTTTGGATACCCTCATTGAAATCCACCCAGACATTGTACAGCGGATACTCGATCCTGGGAAGCACCAATGCGTTAAATAACTTAAGACTAACTTCTATACTAAATGTCTATAATTTCTGACCATACAACCCATTACTCTCGGGTTGTGTTTCCTTTTTCTCACGTCCTTTAGATTAGTGCGACAAGAAGAGGGTTAGTGGACCTATTAGGGAGGCAGATAAGGCAAGTGTGCATCCTTTAGCTTGATGCAGAGAAATGCGTGCACCATCGTTCCTGCAAGAAACTTGCATATGCGAATTACAAAATATATTCCAGGAGACCCAAATGTCCATTCGCCTGGATCCTCACCATTATATGCCCAATAAAAGACCCATTCGAATAAAAATTGTCCAGATTGCTGTGTTTCACCCTGAAATTACGAGTATAAGGCATTCAGAACACTTACTAACATTCAAATTAAAATCGTTCACATCACCATCACACCAGCTGTCCAGTTGAGTGCTTCGCAGAAATCGAACTGCATTTTATCACAGTCATTTAACGAATCGATATTTAAAAAGAGAAAAGCCTTTCTACAATATTCAAAATTTTATTTATAGCTACCAAAAAAAGCAAAATACTCAGATCTGATCCCTGAGATACCCTCGATGTACTGTTGTAAATTACAGATTTACAACCCTCGAGTTTAAGGTATTGTTCTCAATAGATTCATAAAGTTAGGAGTGACGTTCATTTCAGAAAGTGCTTTCGAGATATCCTTTGATATCCCTAGCAAAGGCTTTCTTCATATCTGTATATATCACATTTACCTGACTTTTTCGTTTGGTTGATTCATGAACACGTTGGGAAAGAATTCACACATTGGTGAAAATTGATTTTTTGGCATGAAACCATGTTGCATAATGGATATTGTAAAGACGACAGTCTCATAGATTTGGTTAAGAAGTAAAGACTCAAAAACCTTTGGAAATGCAGACAGAATGCTTATTGGGTGATATTTTTTTTATCTCATCTTCAGAACCGTTCTTATATATTGAGGTAACCCGCCTATTTAAAATATTATTTCATTAGACCATATACATTCGGTTTTGGGGCACCCCATATGTAAAGAAAGAAAAAGAGAAAAACAAGTCATAAATTAAAGTCGGGTTTTGCGAGTGCTTTTTTGGAAGGGATCCGAAAGCGTATCGCTCGAGAACGGGGATAGATAGTCAAAAGCCGGCGCAGTGTACGGTTTATTTTGATGAATTCTTTTGCTTCTGTGTTTTAACATGTCATTACAGGCCAGTAAAATGAAATTTATAATATCGTTATTAACATAATTTGTGCAAGTATTTCTTTTATTCTCATGGATAGTTCTGTAACGGGGTTTCTCGTTAGGCGCTTCTTTGCTTCTGCATACTATGCTATTTCTTCTGCATATCATGCTATAGGACTGCCTAGTTTAACCATTACGTCATCCAATTGTTGGTTCTCGGGCGCCACCGCATCTGGATTATAGTGGTAGAGGGCCCACTCCGCACCGGGTTGCTTTTAGACAGTGGAGAAACGGCGAACCAGGGGTCAATCTTGAATGTTTGCGTGGTTGCCGGCTGCTTTTAGAAATTCACTTGCTTATTCTAACTTAGTACTAGCAGGAAGGGATTTAGAAAGAAAACACACAATTTCAACAATAAACCTAATACAGCATCTCTATTTGCCAACTGGGAATATAAAGCATGGTGACGTCAAAACCTTGATAACCTACGCTAACCTAGCGTTGCAACGCAAGAATTCATTCTTTACTAATCCAACCTACCTAAACTGAGGTTAACCTAAACTATCAATTCTTAATTAAAACGTTACTCTTATGTGGCTTATATTAACCCAAAAGTTAAAGAAATGAAAATAGAATATTGCCAGAGGGGGGGTATGGTATGCGAAACGTAACGGAATGACCTTGACATTGAAAAGAGAAACAGAGCCGCGATATCAACTCTTAAGGAACGGTACTACTACGACGAAGCTACTTGGATTATGGTATCCACGAATCCACGGACAGGCCCTCGAATGACGGTCCAACATCGGTCCAACGTAGCTCCTCTGACTTGGTCCTGACGGGTATGGATATACGCGGCCTGATGCATGCGACGATAGCGGTAAGGTTCGGATAATATCTGACATAAGGATGACGACGATACATAGGATACGGTGCGACATTAATAAACGACCTGACGAGGCTTCCTGCATATGTGAAATATAAAACCCGGATTGCGCGTGCGCGGATACGTCATTGCTTTCCGGTCGTGCTTCGCTACTACGATTTTACGCCGTCGTGGAGGCGGTAGGCTAGTTAAGGAACGGGGTAGGTAGACTGAGTGTAAGAGAGAGCTTGTAAAGATAGAGCCGACCGGAATGGAAAGACCGAGGCCGGCTTGTAGTGTAGAGAGAGAGAGCATGTGTAGTGAAAGAATAACTGATCGGAATAGAAAACCGAGACCAGCTTGTGTAATGTAAGGGAGTGAGAGAGATGAGGAATGGAGGAAGGTGGGTTGAGTGTGAGATAGAGCTTGTAAAGATAGAACCGACCGGAATTGAAAGACCGAGGCCGGCTTGTAGTGTAGAGAGAGAGAGAGAGAGTGTGTGTAGTGAAAGAATAACTGATCGGAATAGAAAACCGAGACCAGCTTAGTGTAGTGTAAGAGGGAGAGAGATATACCTACAGTAATACCTATATAGCAGCAGCGAAGGCGGACAAGAAAGGCGGCGACGATGGCGGTCTGCTGAAGGCGGCGACCTGCAGGAAGCGGCGTGGGTCTGGCTCAGCTTGGCGGTAGTGGTGGTCCTCTGGTCTGCTTAGGCGGCTGGCTGGCTGGCGACGTCTTCTTCGAGAACCCGCGTGGGCTCTGCCTGTTCAGCGCGATGTAGCCCGGTTTTGTTAACTCGACGCGTAGTGGGGGATCACGTCATCGGCCGGCCGATGAGTGGGGACCTTCACGCGCACGGTGCTGCGACGGAGATCGCGACGTTCTACCGGTACCGCGCGAGTACTACGGAAAATGTGAAAACCGATTTCCCGGCTTTTCGCGACGGAATATTTTATTGAACCGGGTTTAGAATATTTACATTATATTTTACGAAAAAGAATGATGTGAATAGCTCGTAAAATAAGAAAGTTAATCCGGCTTGCATACCATTCCCCTAAAAATATAGTAACTTCGTTACAGTTCATATTTGATGGCAGAACATGTGTACATATTTAATGAAATCGTTTTGTGATGTGAATAACACTGCTTTAAATGAAAACAAAAATGTATCGTTTGCTGGCTTTTCGTGCTGAAATTTTTAGTTTTAGTATGACTGTGATTGCAAGTAAGGGCTTTTGTGAAATTACTAACATTTTCCTACCCTGACGGGTGAATATCCTAGTTATCAATGAAATGATCATTCTAGAGATATTGGCCCTAATTTCAACTAGAGCTGAGTAGCCTCCGTAACCAGGACCTCAGTACCTGTCAGCGGCGCCTGGCTAGCTAACACCCCTCTTCGGTAGTGTAGTGGTTATCACATCCGCCTGACACGCGGGAGACTCGGGTTCGATTCCCGGCCGTTCAGTTTTAAATGTACTATTACGAGTGTGGAACTATTAATTGCGGCGCGGGAGACAGTAATTTAATTAATTATTATACTAATATAGGATATACAGCATAATTCGGTTTAGGAATTTAGATCGAGGGTTTCTCTGCCGTACTCTTTCCCCTCGTGAATTCCAGGCTGAGTCCGGCACGTTTTTCTCTAATAATTTGGCACGTTTTCTCTAATAAATTAGGTGTATTAGGAAACTGTGTTTCAATTTACATGACGCACCTTTCCCTCAAATTTCCCTAATTTTGTTACCGTCGAACGCATTCAGAGTAAGTAAAATTGTGCAAGGTATAATAATAACACCACGTAGGTAGGTATTGGTTTTCTTTTTAATCTATTTTGACGGTCATTGGCAAAATAAAGACAAACCACAACTTATCTCATTCAACTATGTTGAACGGGCCCGGGTATGTTACACTACAATATAGGTATATTACCTTGGATATTTCCATTTCTTAGGATAAGTAGATGTTTTCAACAGAGTTTTAAGATAATTTGTAGAGGTTCTGAAAGATAATCTCCACAACCCTTCACAATATACCTAGGAACGCCGTAAGGATTAATAGCCTTATTGCCCTTGATCTTATTTATAGCATTTTTTACTACATCCGCGGTGTGAACTATCCGTCAGGCCTCTTTCAGACGATACGGATTTTAGCCGGTCCGGTTTTATTGGTTTTAACGTGAGTGGTGCATTAAAACCTTGTGACAATTAGTTTAATGCACTATTGGACTACAATAAACCGGACCGGCTAAAATCCGTATCGTCTGAAAGAGGCGTCAGAGATATTATTTGCTGTTTTGACCAGTGCAGGTGTAGGAACCACCATCGTTTATAAATACGAAAGGGAAGGAAGAAGAAAATCCTCTAACTACACTAAGCGTGCCCCTGAAAGTCTCCCCTTCATGAGTTATCTCATCATTAATATCACGATGCTCTTTTTGGGTTTTAAGTTAGGTTCAAAAAATTTTTGGGCTAAGTTGCATTGTATCAATTATAATTACCTACGCAAAAGAGAATATGCCCAATCTCTCTCTGGTAATTTATTCTGAAATATTTAGCTAGTTTTTGGCAAGATGTCTAACATCTAACAGTGTCGAAGGGAATCCCCATTCCCAACACGTGGAAATGGCGTTAATGAAGGGTTTTGTAGATTGTAGATTGCTGGGGAGTCGTTTCGGCTAGTTTCAGCCACCCGGCACTGCTACCTTTACAGATATTTTGTGCATCATTCTACAACTTAATTTGTGTCCAAGAGACGTAGGCTTCTTCCAAACGAAGCCATTTTCTTGGGAGGTACTTGACTCACTTCTTGAAGTGCAAACGCCTCAAGGTTCTTGAGCCGTTTGCAGAGTTGGGCTGGACATTGACGGAGTAGATGTTCTGCGGTTTCAGTTGCATTATTGCAAAATCTGCATTGGTCGTCTTCTGATTTGCCTATTGCCTTTAGGTGGTATTTTACCGGGCAGTGTCCAGTGAGCAGTCCGGCGACAGTTCTAATATCTGCTCTGTTCATATCTAAGAGCTGTTCTGCGCTTTTCGCTTTTCGCCTGTCTTATTCCTGGAGTGTTTCGCCAGTATGACGACAGTTGGTCTTTTTCCCATTTTTGTTTAGTTCTTCGGTGATGTGGCTCTTCATAAGGCCACAGTAGGGCTCTGGACCATAATATGGTGTTCCAGCTTCGTTCGCAAAGCAGTATGCTTTTTCGTTGCCCTCTATGGCCAGGAACCTGGTTGCGTGTTGCTAATTGTTTTAGGGTTTGCTTACATTCTCAGACTAGCTTTGACACGCACTTGAAAGCTTTTAGAGCTTTTAGAGCCACCTGACTGTCTGAAAATATGTTGATGTGCTTTCTGTGAAGTCCTTGTGTGAGGCACTCTTCTGCACATATATTTATGGCAAGCACTTCCGCTTGGAAGAAGGTTATATATTTGCCTAGCGGTTTGGAAAGCTTACAGTTTGGGCCTGAAATGCCTAATTCTGCTCCTTTCGTTAGTTTTGAACCATCTGTGTATTACAGCGATGCGTTATCGGCCTGAGGTAGTTTTTTACTCTCCCATAATTGGCGGTCACCAATAACCATTGCGAATGGGACATCTAGGTCCAACATGACCGTCATTTGGTCACTTGGTTTGCTGGCATTTTCAAGTTTTATTTCTTCAAAAATGCGCAGGTGACCAGTCAAATCTCCAGGGTTGAATTTGCCTATTTGGAATAGCCTGTGAGCACTGATAATCGCCTCCCTCTTCACACTGCGATGAAGAGGAGGGATGTTCAGCAGTACCTCTAAGGCTGCGGTAGGGCACGTTGGCATTGTTTCTGTTATTCCCAGGACTATCAGCCTTTGCACTTTTTTATGTTTGGTCCAAGCGGTGACCTGCTGGGTTTTTCTTCCTTTGCAGAAAAAACAGACCGACCACCATTTTTGCCACCACGTCGTCCATGATATGGATTGTTGAGAGTCCCATATGGAATTTTATACCTCTTTGATGTTTTTCGTAACCCATGGTCGACAATTTTTTCAAGGGCTCTCAACTTATTTTTTTTGCAGAAAACTTAAATATTTTGCCGAATAAAAAACAGACACGTTCTCGTTATTCATTGAACTAACTTCAAAAATTAGTGATTAAGTTCGCCCCACAAGATCAATTTCACTCCATTTTACGGTACTTTTATCAATAAGCTGAACATATTAAATTACCTTTCTTGGAGGATATATACTACATACTAGTTGATATTATGCCACGTGATCACGGGAGTAGCATACCTACTAGTGGCGATGTTTCAATTCAAGCCTAACCGAGTATTACTAACGGCCATAACCTGCCAGGAAAATAGAAGAAATCACTTTATGCGATAATGTTTTAGGTTTCTATAAGCCTTTGGGAAGTGGGTGAATTGAAGAGATGTTAAGTAATATGACACAAGTTCTTATTTCGTGATTATAGTGTTGTGAAACTGATATCTCTTATTTTCTATATGCAAATTTACGCAGAAAAAGGAAGTGACGATGTTCAATCCAAGCCGAACCGAGTATACATTACCGGCGATAACCTACCAAGCGAATCGAAGAAATCTCTATGTCATAGGGTTTTAGGATTCTAAGCCTTTGGGGACTTGGTGCCAAGTTAAAGGAATGTTAAGTACTATGGGTCCAAGTTCCTGTTTTGCGATTATATGCAAAATTTACGCAGATAAAAGGAAGTGGTGATGTTCAATCCAAGCCGAACCGAGTATACCTATTAGCCACGATAACTTACCAGGCGAGTCGAAGAAATCACTTAATGCGATGAGGTTTTAGGTTTCTAAGTCTTCGGGGAGTTGGTATCGAGTTAAAGGGATGTCAAGTACTGTGGGCCCAAGTTTGTGTATTGCGATTATAGTGTTGCGATAGTAAGATATATTATTTTCTTTCGGTAATTTGAGTGTTTGTCTTATGCAAATTTACGCAGATAAAAGCAAGTTCTGATGTTCAATCTAAGCCGAACCAAGTTTATCTACTAGTGGCGATAACTCGTCTGGTAGGAGTGGAAGAAATCACTTAATGCGTTCGGTTGTAGGTTTTTAAGGCTTCGGGGAGTTGATGCCAAGTTAAATGGATGTTAAGTAACATCCATTATTTACTCTCAGTAATTATAGTGTCCTGTATGCAAATTTACGCCGATAAAAAAATCACTGACTCTCTGTATCAAACTTAAAGTTTTAATTAAAACGAATTTATGGAATTAATTAGGCTTTACGTTAATAAATGCGCGGAAGTCAGGTTGTTAAACAATAAAAAAAGATTGCGTGCTGCTTCGTTTGAAGCTTAATAGTGTGAGGCTATTTGAAAAATTAATAGTTATATTTCTGTATCTCAGCGTGGCTATTAACAAATGACTTCATAGGTCAAAATAATAGTAATTTAAAACTGTTGGGTTGTTTTATCTTCGTTTTTGCGCTTTTCGTTCGTCAAGAGTTTACTGCAACGCCATAAATTGTCTTATCATTTTTATGGCCATATTCCTAATTATTGAACAGGAAAATATTTCCCATAGTGTTTTTAGGATCTTAGACCGTTATTGGGCAAGTCAGTTATCTATCCACCTGTCGTGAGCACACAGCTGTATATATGAATCTATAAGGCCCATACGCCCAAAATTTAGCATATGGATGAATAAGAGATTTTAGTTTTTCTATATATTTTTATCAATAATCTCCGAATAAGCAATTTTTGACCGAACACGATATTTATTTTAAGGGATACAGGTGTCATGGTAAATGGTAACTACTTATCTTTCGGTTCGAATATATATGTGCAGAAAAAACTATTTATACAGTTATTGGTTCTTTAAGAGACAAAAATATAGCTTAGCACCCTTAACCAGTGAGTTACTATAAGAACCTATGATTAAATGGATGTGGCGAATATGTTTTTATATAAAGTTCGAAAGCATCGATTCGGCAAGACTCAAGACCAAGAATTTTGGTCTTGTTTTCAAAACCAGGACAAGACCGCGACCAAAGCTCTTGTTTTGTTTTGCCAAAATTTAGGTTGTGTTTGATATGCCTATTTCGGGGCTTATTCGCTATGTGCAACATTCATCCGACATCTGCGGCAGTACTCCGCGCACCCAGTACCACTTTTATATATTACCAAATACGATAAAAAGTTACTTTGGGTCGTTCTTAAGCCGAAAAAGTCGCGAGGATCAAAAAACTGAGACTACAGTTCCATAGGAAATTTCTAGGAGAAAATCTCTCTAAATGCTTCTCTGTTTCGAAAATGTCGGGAAAATACCCTTTTCAAGGAAAATGTAAAAGCATCGGTATCTGGGTCAAAAAGTTATGGTTTTTATCTTTTTTTTTGTCGAAAAGCATTTTTTTTTTTAGAAAAGCCAGCTACTGGGCGAGAATCATGTATTAGAAGACACTTTGTAAATAACGATGCCTTTTATACATTAAACTTTTTGCCGTTTCGAGTTTTGACACGACACGTCACCACTTAATATTTTATTACTGCAAAACCGAGTAATCTAGAGCAACCAAACTTTCGTGCATTAAACAGGGAGATATGAACAGAACATACCATAAAATTGCACCGATCCGATTGAAAATACCAAACCTGTTCTTTTTTATTTCGGTAATTTGACTACTACTAAGGTGGTTTGGGAAATTTTAAAAAATACTTCTTCTAATATTTTGACGTTTTGGTTAAAATATGTAGATTTACTTTAGTTACCTGAAATATCATTGAGACGGTTTGAAGCTGGAGAACTGGATCAAGTTAAAACATTTGCTAATTTGTTGGCAATTTCTGATGAATATTATGGCAAATTTCCAGGTAAAATTTTACTTTTAGCATGTCGATGCGTATAATTTTTGTGGTAAGTAAGCAGATTTTTTCAAGCGATAAGCAGCTACATAAAAATACTTTTATTTAATGATATTAATTTCGCATTATTGAAGTTTTGGGTGTTTTTTTATGTATTTTTACAACTAATAATCCTAATAATCTAATTGCGAGCTCATGTGTTTCAACAATGATATTACATAAGAAGTGATCATTAAAGTTGAAGCCTTTGCCACTGGCGCCCACGATCGTTCACCGCGTCCCCACCCACCAGCTGCACGTAGCCAATACTTGTAGAGACCTATACTTGTAGGATTTAAATGAATAAAAAAATTATGTTTGGAACAAAATTAGGGTAGTTTTTTAATGGATTAATTGTTCAAATCTATATTGAAGAAAGCTAGGAAGAATTAATGTTTTACCAGTTTTTTATTTATCGTTTATAGTTAGTATTTATGACGGGGTTTAGTGTCTTTGAAAAAAACGGGTTGCTATATCTCCGGGAGTTTTCAAACATTTTTGAAAATAAATTGCGCCATGACGCAGCCCAAACCTAGCACAAGTTGTTACATGTCAATTTAGTATGAAAACATGTAACAGATAGAGGTCAAATAAAGTCAGTTATTTCACCTTTAATTCTACATCTATTATGCTAGTCCGTCAAGCTAAATATAATACTACTTACTCGCTTAGATGCCTGCATGGTTGTCGTATGACCCTAGCCTTTTATCGAGCTGTTCCAGGGAAAATTGAGAGTTCTGTAGTCGTATACGTAACTTGATTTTCTCGGGCTGTTTGATAGGATCGATCGGGCTTTATGAACATTTTCACTGGCTTAGCACAATCAATCAATAAAGCGTACTGTATTTCTCGCTATCGAGAAAACCTTCAAAGTTATAGGCATTTATAGCAGTGCATTTCAAAACATTCAATAATTCTCTTACCTTCCCGAATAATCACCTTCTCGATGATAATATACATTAAAACAATCTCATGGATTTCAGAAATATTGGTTTCGGAGTTTGTCGGTTATTTTCCTGGATTTGTTTCAACATTTAATAGGAAAAGTTAAAAATTCAGTCAATGTTTATTTCTGATATGATAACCTTCAGACTTCAGATGAGACAGCTGACTCTGACAATAATAATTGTTGGTTGTCTAACTTGAGGGGTACCTTTGGCAACAGCCAAGTGTACATGTTTCTCTAGCGATCCTTGTGCTATTTTGATGTGTTTGCGGACCAAGCCAACATGCCACAACATAATTTATTGATGTGCTACCATCAGTTTCATGTTAAACGACTGTCTGATCTTTCGCTTGATGTAAGCAGGCAAGATGATTTAGTGGTTGCGTTGTGTTCCCTAAATTTGGCAACACGGCCCGTGTTGCTTCGCAGCTGGTTCCAACAGAGACGCAGGCTCTTAGTTAAAGGTACGTTTAGGCCTCAATTATTATGCCGCGTATTCATGCGTTTAGCGTTTTTGATGTCAGTAGTTTAAAATGACCGCGGGCCGGAATGAAGTAGTTTCTGTTTGATTGGTCATTGCGGATAATGGTTTTATCGTCGGTTTTCTTTATCCTGCCAGCAATACATAAGATCATACAGCCTTAAGCACGTTTTATTGCGTATTGAAGATATTATTAAATTTGGTGGCAACTATCTTGTTCTATTTTAAGTGTTGTCGGTTGTCGTAAGACCAGGGGCCCGCCTATAGCAGTTTGGCTGCCTGTGTGCGAAATAATTTTTGCCCGCCCCTCGGCCGACTTTTTAAAATTAAAAATAAGAAACAAACAAAAAACGTACAGAAAAGTTTACTTTATTAAAAGGTTATTTTAGTACCAACATACAAAAAGTAAGTCCCATACAAAAAAAACTTAAAGGCCTAAGCAGGTTTAACTAAACATATAAACAATATAAACAAAAATTGTACATGAGAACATTGTTCCAAATAAGAGGGGCCCTAGGTACTTTTGCTTCTGCAAATTCGGAGACCAAACTATTTAGATCCAATTTGTCAATAGAGACAATGGATAAATTGGAAAGTCTTTCTTGACCCATATTCGCGCTTAAATAATTTTTAATACTTTTTAACCTAGAAAACGAGCGTTCACCCAGTAACCACTGACACCGGAAGGGTTAACAAACATCGCAATGCTATTGAAATATTTGGGAAGGTACTTATAAGTGAGTTTTCAAACATAAATTGCAAAGTGGAGTGTGGGTCCATATTGTTTAAAAATTGCGTTTGAAATAATAATTTAAAAAGTTTCAAACTATTTCAAAAACAAAAAAGATGTCGTTATTCTCTTTTGTCAATATAGCAAAATACCGTCTTTTTTGTTGATTATAAAGAAATCATTGATGGTAGAATAGCATATCTAGCCTTATTTACTAAAACGAAATTAAAACACATTTTTGAAGCAGCTTAGGAATTATATTATTTTACGTTAGGGAAGGTTTTCCAAATATTCTGGGAGCATGCTTGTCCCAGGATTTTGATTTAAAAAAAAAATGTTAATTTGGCCGCCCGTGTGCGTTGAGCACATCGCACATATGGTAGGCGGGCCCCTGCGTAGGACAATGTTTTCAGACTTTTATTAGATTGCGTGTTTTATTTCATTCTGCGTTGTATTGATATAGATATTTTTGGAACTGTTTACGTGTAAGCATAGCTTACCAATGCTAATCTAAATAAGTATACCTCTGGTAATGCTCATAGTTATATATTATATTTCCCTATTCTTACAATTTAATATATATCGTGGTAAATGATAAATATTGTCGTTCTAACTGATGAACTATCTGATTATAATAATTTTACGTAATGGTGCTTCATTACTGATTCGTTAAGATTTATTTATGTACAACTGCGACACGTATACCATGGTAGACGCGGACAAGATTTAGTAGCAATAGGTATTATACTGATAACTCTTAAGTACTAGTATGATGTGACGATAATGCATATTGCGTTTATCATTAATTTGTTGAAATTGATTTTGGATCTTTCGTAATCATTTGTTATGATATATTGTTACTTCCCATATGATCTATATTTGTGAGCATATATCAAGTTATTATTTGTTTCCAATTAAGCTATTTTACATTTCTTTTATATTTATATCATTTTGTTATACAGTGTGTCCAAAAAAGTATGCAACATATGGGAAACTTCTTTATTATTGGATTCTCAGAAAATTTTATTCTTCATAAAAGTTGGTGCTTGCCCTAAAACAGTAAACGAGTATTTCAAATTTTACGTACTGCTTTTAGTGCGGACGCAATTGTAATTTTTCCGAAATCGCGTCGAGAGTAAAGTACCTTAATTTATAAAGATACAGCAAAATCTCATAAAGAAAAGTTCTTCCAAATTAAAAAAAGTAATCTAAATATGAAATTTGAGTTAAGTACATCAATTTTTAATTTCCCTTTTTTTCTCGATTTTTTTCTCAAACGGTACGCCATCGGTGAATACTTTGTTCTTTTGTTATTAGTATACTTGCCAAGCAACTTCAAAATTTATTTAAAGTAGACATTAGTTACATAGTTGCATAATGTTTCAGTTTTTACAGAGATAAAAGCCAGTTTAGGTATCAGTGTGTTGCAAACACATTTAAACAATTTTAGTCCAAAATAGTTGTCCACAATAATTATTACAAAATACAATTGGAATGACTGACCCAATAATAATTAATTTTATATATCAGAGCGAAGTAAAATTATTGCTATTGATTTGTTTTTATTCCAAATGCATGGCCTACTCTTCAAGACCAAATATTTTATATGGCTTTTTAGGATACTTGGGCATATTTTACTCATCGGATGCAAAAGATAAATAAATTATTAGTTGTTTTACATGAAATGAAAAGAGTTGGGTCTATTCATGATTTTGAGTGGAAAAATTTTTGAATGAAAAGTGTCTAAATGTGTTTGCAACACACTGATACCTAAACTGGCTATTATCTCTGGGAAAATTGCAACATTATGCAACTATGTAACTAATTTCTATCTTAATTAAATTTTGAAGTTACTTGGCAAGTATACTAATAACAAAAGAACAAAACATTCTCCAGTGGCGTAACGTTTAAAAAAAAATCGAGAAAAAAAAAGAAAAATTAAAAGTAACTCAAATTTCATATTTAGATTACTTTTTTAATTTGGAAGAACTATTCTTTATAAGATTTTGCTCTATCTTTATAAATTAAGGTACTTTACTCTTGACGCGATTTCGGAAAAATGACATTTGCGCCCGCACTAAAAGCAGTACAGAAAATTTGAAATACTCATTTACTGTTTTAGGCAAGCGCCAACTTTTATCAAGAATAAAATTTTCTGAGAAACCAATAATAAAAAAGTTTCCCATATGTTACATACTTTTTTGGACACACTGTATAAAATTAACCGGAACTTTTAAACCTCTGGTTAAATTCAAAGTTACTGTCATTCGATAGCTTGTGAAAACCTAAGATAGGAATGGGCAAACCGTTTTCTTTGATCTCGTGCGATTTAGATTTTAGAGCCTGTCAAAGTGTCAAAATCCCCGACTTTCAACTGTCAATATTTCGTAAACGGCTAAAGATAGGTATACACGAAATGTGTTAAGATTTCTCTTGAGAGTCCAAAAATGTAGTAACATGCAGGGTGTTCCATTCAAAAATATATAAAGTAAGCTTACATGTCAGAAAATTGTTAGTGTTTTGTTTTATGTATAACTTAGAAAAAAACTTGGCTACCAACCATACATTTTGTTTTGTTATTTACCTTGATATCTTTAAAAACAAAAAAGTAACAGCGAATCAAAATGTTATCAAGATAAATTGAACACACGGTACACCAAAGGCATCCGTGCCCCTGTCATTGCCTGGAGACTCACTAACCACAGCCAGTAATGACTTAAATAAAATGCCCTAAATTATGCGGTTATAGTGAAAGAGATTCTAGTTCATTTGTATGCAGAAACCTAATTTATGCCTAATATACGTTTATTACTAATGTTAGGAAATACAGGTATTTAAAGTGACAGATAATTAATTGCTTCATCCAAACTATATTTCTCTTGACAAATTGTCTTGGTTGGGTATGAGAAAACATTTGCAAAACTTTTGGAATAATTTTCGGCGGTTTCGTGTCTGGAACAAGAGAAATAAATTAGCCTTTCAAATTACTATGATACCGTAACGATTTAAATTAAACCAAGTGAAGTCGCTTGGTAAACATTAATGTTTTCCCCTAAGGTAAAAGCCATAAAAACGGTTGGAATTGGATAAAACATTTTATGAAAAACAACCCCTTTGGGGTTTAATCTGATTTGGATCACGCTAGAAATATCAACGAGTTAAAAGCTAGAGAAATTAATTATAAATAATATTATATGCAAGCATTTGTATCAAAATGTGTTTCCAGATTTTTGTAAAATTAGTATTTAGGTGGTAATTTTTTACAATTAGATTGAAACGTGCCCAAAAGTTTGATGTGTTTCTTCTTTTTGTAATTTAATATTATATCAGACAAACAAAATTATTCCGCTCTTTATATTCTATCTTCTGCCCGTGACTGAATTCACTAGTAAATGATCATTTACAATACTAAGATTGTAAGTGAGGTAAATTTTCAATGATAAACATACGTGTAAGAATTGTACATTAAAATTCAGGAAAAAACTGACTGATGTTTTCCACTAATTTTAGTGTCTCATCAACGGAAATTACGCTATTATGCTTTGTTTATTTGTTAACACCAAAGAACAATAATTAATTACGTCAATTGTTTAATGCTATGTCTGTTTATTTAAATATATACCGAAAACACTAGTGGATGACCGATGAACTGTATATATTTAATGACAGGCATGAAACTAGAAACCGACAAGCATTAAAACTATACTTATTTTTTTCGTGACAGTATAAAGTGAGCAAATCTTCGCAATTTGTAATAGAGAAGTCTCCTAAAACAAGGCCCACTAATCCGTATACGAATTTCCGCCCGAATAGGCAATGCGTAGGCAGCTAGTTTTCCAGATTAGTTTGGGTTAGTGAAAACAATCCTACCAATAATAATATTATAATTTTAGCGATGAAAACTAACCTACAGTGTTCATCTAAAACTGAAGGGTTGTACGTGAATGGGATTTTCAATTATATTCACATTAATATTATGATGTGCGGAATTTCTTATACAGTCTGTATGTAAAATTTTCTGATGTGTAGAGTTTCATGAACCCATAATTCTCTCAAACGACTGCTTGCAGAGCTTCGTGGCCTTCCAGAATGAGTACCAAGATAACTGAGGGGTTCAATTTTATTCAAGATATCTGTAAGATTGTACTAAATTTGATCAACAGTTTTATAGATTTTTCCAGGTTGGGAATAAGTTATATATAATAACTTCCTACTCCGTGTCCTTTTTGGTGATTATCATACCTTGAAAATAATCCATTTTATACTCTGCTACTACTAAATCTACAATTATGGATGCCTGCTCTGATTGGCATAAGTAAGACACACAGTTCTTTATAAGGATCACATTCAGAATAGTTTGAATTTGAGCGTATCAAGATCGATCGTTTACTGGCGTCAGGTCATTTACGTGCATTTATCCTATCTCGGAAGGTGTTCGACCGAACTGACAGCTCTGATTCCCTCCAGTGGCAGCTTTGTTCGTTTCACACGACGAGCTAGAAGCTCTCATCCATATGCTCTTCAACAGAGCATACCCAGAACCAGCCTCTACCAAAATTCTTTCTTCTGGCGTGTGACGAGCATCTGGAACACCTTATCAACCAAATTGTTCCCTGTTGGCTACAGTCTAAACATCTTTAAGATAAGAGTCAATCGGTATCTTTCCTCCTCGCCGTTTCCTACTTGCAGTGCCCATTAGGGTATTATAGGCAACGCCTTTGCAAGTGGATTGAAAAAAAAAATACTTTCATTAATCTGGTCTTCTCTATGTTTGTTTTATTATTTCTAGCTTTTTGTCTGTTTGACCATTTCTTTAGTTTTCTCCTTTAAGTACCATCTCTTTTTCAATAAGTTCCATATTATGTCGTCAGAAAGTTCAGCTGTCATTCGTTTAGGTATTGGAATGCAAATGGGTCGAAGAGAAAAAAAATTATGTGCCTCGGCTTTATAAACACACAACTGAAGTAAAACTTCGGAAAGAGATATTAGGAATTGAGTTTATTTTTAAGCCTTTTTTTTCTTAATTTTTGTTCCCAGTTTTGACACTTTTAATTTTTTTCCTTTTTTTTCAACTTTTTTTCGCCGGAAATCGCGTTTCTCTTTTTTTTATTAATTTTTTTCTTTATTCCGTTTTATAATATTTTATAAACTTTCCGAACATTTTTTTTTATTACTTTTTTCTTTTTTCGTTTTATAATACTGTGAACTAATTAAAATCATTAATTAAATATCACCCTGTCGCAAGTT
>MU187704.1:30969-70744 GCA_016904865.1 Pissodes strobi | reverse complement strand
TCATTCCACATGTTCTTTGACTGTACAGGATTAATAGCAGGTCTTGCAGCATCAGTTATCACTAAATGGAAAGCAAATGACAAGTTTTCATATGGTTATGTGAGGGCAGAAATATTAGCTGGTTTTGTTAATGGTTTGTTTCTGCTATTCATTTCATTTTTCTTAATGTCTGAAGCAGTTGAACGTGCAATTGAGCCACCCGAGGTAATAATTTTTAATAAAAATATTAAATAGAACAAGATGCAATATATTAATTCATAAAACATAAGACATTCCCTTGAACATTGCCACTAGGTATGAGTCATCAAAATTATTATTGACATATTGTTCAAAACTATAGTAAGGCTTTAACACTCAATGGCAAAGGGTTGAAAAACAACTCCAAAATGGTTTATACCATCCCTTCCTGGCAACTTTATTATACTTTATGGAGACAAACTCTATTACTGTTGTTGTAAATACACATTCATTTAAATTATACCTACTTTATATTTTATTGGTTTTAGGTTAAACATGAGCGACTGTTTGTAGTCTCTGTTTTGGGCCTCCTGGTTAATTTAGTGGGTATTTATGCATTTCAACATGGGCATGGGCACTCCCATGGTGGAGGCTCAGCTCATAGTCACAACCATTCCCATGGGACAAGTTCACATGGACATTCCCATAACAATCATGCACATGATTTTAATATCGATATTGATTCAGGTGGAGGTAGTTCCCAAATAATGAAAGGGGTATTTTTACATATATTGGCAGACACATTGGGTAAGTATTCACACTGTATATGGCCGTTAGGATGTTTTTAGAGGTTTGTTTTATTTTAAATTTTAGGGAGTGTCGGAGTAATCATCTCAGCAATCCTTATGCAAATGTTCGGATGGATGATAGCTGACCCGATCTGCTCATTGTTCATCGCTATACTGATTGCTCTCAGCGTTTTAGCTCTCATCAAAGACTCCCTTGCCATCTTAATGCAAAGGCAGCCGTATTCCCTGGACAATGTACTTCCTCAGTGTTACCAAAAAGTTATCAGTTTAGCCGGGGTGTATTCGGTACAAGAACCGCATTTCTGGACGCTCTGCAGTGACGTTTATGTGGGTGCTCTTAAACTTGAAGTTTCCAAAAACGTGGATCCTAAATATGTTGTGCAACATACGCAAATGATCTTTGCTTCGGTGGGTGTTAAACAATTATACGTCCAGTTAGATTATACGCCTATGTGATTGTAATTGTTTTTGTTAGGTGACTATTTATGGCAAAATTGAGGTGACAATATACATTGTTAGGACATGGTGAACCATGCAGAGCTAATGAGCTCATAAGGATATTAATGTATTCTTAGGTCGTTAAATTATTCAACATCCGAAAAAAGTATTATATTGCAATGTGAATGTGTTTTAGATTCCCGTGCAATTATGTTTTATATCTAAATTCTTGTGGTGCTTAAATATGGTTATTTTGTGATGTATCTGATTAATTTTAATTTTACCAATTTATACGAATTATTTATAGAAGAATTCGCTTAAGGGTACTAAATACTAAATGCCTCCAATGTAATCATTTAACAGATAAAACATTGTAATTTAGGGTTTTCTTTTAAATTGATCCTAAGGGTACGATAAAATTCCTTGCTAAGATATGATGTCACATATTTAAAGAAATACTTTATTCTAAGTAGGCATCATCTTTATGGCTTCCAATAAACGTTTTTGTAAATATTGTCTATAAAATAGTAAAATGAGCACCATCCTTGGACTTTTAATGGTGCATTAAACACTAATAATGAAGTTGATGTCTTTCGTCCAGTGGTTTACTTGAATATGTTTCATTATTTGCATAAGAGGTTGATTTAGAATTTCTCTTTTCAATTATATTCAATTTTTAAAACATGTATATTCACAGGTGGAAATCTTATATAGGAGTCCTTGGGACCATCAATTGCTTAATTTTATATTTCTTTAACCGAACAAAAATATATTAACGCCAAAAAATCTTAGACAATTGTGAATTATTTGAAATGAATGGTCAATAAAAATGTTTTTGTAAGTGCCTGCTAGTTAAATTAAAATTTTATATATTGTATACTTTTTATGTGATGCTGAACACTCAAAGCAAGAAACGTAACGCAACCGCAACGTCAAAGACCAAGAATAATCGATTGCGACACCCTCAACAGTATTGCCATATCTGAATAAAAAAAAGACAATCCTGGCAAACAGTATGTAAAAGTTGGCAAGGAACAGCCGAAGTCTACGTCATATAGTATAATAAAATATTTAATTAATTTTCTTGCAACAGAAATATAATGCTATTTAATATGCATTCGACACGTCATTCTAGCAGTGAAAAGTAATTCCAATTTTTTTTTGTTACTATGCCCATAAGAGGAACACGCAACCATTTTTATCAGGTGGCACGTGATAATTCAACGTTTTTATTTACTTTTAAATGTTGAAACCTTAGACAGAGACCAAATTGAATAAACTAAGCCCTAGGCAAATCTTTCCTTGTCTAAGGTGGAAACCATAAATAAAAGTCGCGTTCGGTATATACCTCAGATCGATCGGATTAATCTGAATCGTTCGTTTATGGCATCTAGATGTAGGGGAAATAAATCTCAACCGTTCGGTAATTAAAATCGGAGCGATCCGACGACGATCTTTTTGCGAGCAATCTGACTTTGTGAGGTTAAGTAAGTTTAAGTTCAAAGTTGTTTCTTGACCTGTTTTGTTTATAAATATATTTTAGATATAAATATATTTTAGTATTTTGGTTGAAAATTAAAGAACTCAGCCTGTATGATGGGTTTTTAGTCTCTGAAATGATATCCAGACCAGTGTTGCCAGAGTAACAAAGTAAAAAGTCGCCACCGACTGGTATGAAAAGTCATTAGCGGCTAGGTCGCGCCGGTATAAAATCGTTCCCAATGACGAAATATGCGTGCGACGCGACTGTAGTGTAGGTGCAAGGCCACCTTGTAGTATAGGTGGCGTTGCGTTATCAGAATTACCCATGTCGCGGCGGTTCAGCAAAGTTTTCTCAAGCGCTGTTGTGGTGTAATGGACAGAGTCTTTGCTTGTCATGCGGGCGGCTAGGGTTCGATTTCCGTTGGTTGCAAGACTTTTTTTGTTCGTAAAAAGTTTGTATTTCTTGATTTTGGGCATGACTTGGTTTAGTTGCCTTTTCTTGGCCCCCGTAGCGAGCGAAGCGTGCGTAGGGCCACGCGTGAGTGAAGTATTATAATACTTTTAGACCGGCGCGACATAGTCACTAGTTGAAAAGTCGTAATTTTGTCGTCACATCTTCTTCGGCTTATTCAGTACAGTAAACTGTCAATATTAAGTACTCTTTTGAGTGTTTTGAAGAACAAAATAAGCTAGATAAATAAATACAAATTAAACTATGTTCATAATATAACTCATTTTATGAACGCACCACGGTGTGCTTCGGATTGTCAAATTCCGGGGCTTCCCCGGCGCATGAACGTTTTCACGCTACCGCAACCCAAAACCCTACCTGTTATTGCATCATTACATTATTCAATATTCATTTGCATTGTATCGGCAAATTAGAAATCCGTATTTAATTACTTTAATTTTTTATTACTTGCTATACTGCTACATCTCAGTGTCAGTTACTGATAAGACAGGACAGGAATGATTGGGACACAGAATAGCCAAGTCATTAGCACATTAGCACAGAATTCTTGGCTATTCTGTGTCATTAGTTTAAATATATTGTATAAAACCATATTATACTATTATAAAATGATAAAACGTACCTATATATTAATGATAATATTATACTGATAAGAATAACGAATTCTTTTCATTTACCATTTGATAACTAAAAATTTCCTAATATGGAAAAATCGCCAAAAATTACATTTTTTTTTAAATCGTCGCCATGCTTATATTATGGCAAAAAGTCGTCATTTTGGCGACATGTCGCCCTAAATGGCAACACTGTCAGTGTTGCCAGAGTAACACAGTAAAAGTCGCCACTGACTGGTATGATAAGTCGTCATTTTGTCGTCACATCTTTTTCGAAATATTATTCAGAGCAGTAAACTGTCAATATTAACTAAATGTTTTGCGTTTTTTGAAGAACAAACCAAAACAAGCTTTATTTCTCAACTTTATTAATATTAAAAAAAATAAATAATTAAAAAATAAATTACTTTCGTATTTCTTAATATCACTCATTTTAGTCTACCCAGTAACTGACACAGAGGCACGTAATAGAAAATTAAAATAATAACAAGCCGATTTCCAATTTGCCGATACAATGTGATGATGGAAATGAATATTGAAGCAATAATACCAGAGCTCTGATAATACTGCGATAAGTAATAAACAAGAAAGGGTAGGGTCGCTGTTGCGTGAAAACGAAATCGTTTATGCGCCGTGCTTCGGGGAAACCCCCAAATTTGACAGTCCAGAGCACACCGTGGTGCGTTCAGATATAAGACCCCCTTAAACAGGACAGGAATGATTATGATGTCGTTAGTTTAAATATACTGTATAAAGGGTATGTATTAATGATAATATTATACTGATATGAATACCAAATTCTTTTAAGTTTTCTATTAATTCTATTTGACAATTAAAAATTTCCTAATAAGAAAAAGTCGTCAAAAATCACATTATTTTAATAAATCGTCGCCACGCTTTAATCAGCGCAAAAAGTCGTCATTTTGGCGACATGTCGCCCTAGATGGCAACACTGCTTACCATCCTGCGATCACTGCCGGTGTTCCGGTGTTGAATTGATTGACTACATCTATGTCTTGGATTATGTGTTTATGGCGGGTGATCATAAAGTCAATCTCATTTTTGGTTTGTCCATTTGGGCTACTCCATGTCCATCTGCGTTTCTTTAAATATATATTCCTTTAATTTATGGTTTCTCTCACTTTTGGAAGACAATGAGAATCATCAGATAAAGTCTTTTATTATAATATGGATAAAGTCTTTCTAGAGGGATATATTCTGTCTTTTGCGCATGTGCTCAATTTAACTACATAAACCCACATATTTAATACTCCTATATCGTGCGTCAAGCTTGTTTACTATGGAACTGCAGTTCGCGGTTCGCCGAGGATGCCCTTGTTTACTCGACGATACTCCGACAGTATCATTTCATTCCTTCGCATATTTCACTTTTCGAATGGCCCTCCGCTCGCAACCGCTCGCTACGGGGGCTCAAGAAAAGGAAACTAACCCAAGAGATACCCAAAAACAAGAAAAAACAGTTTAGAAATATAACCTTAAAAAAAAAATTAAAACACCGAGGGGGTTTGAACTCGAGTCGCCGAAGTGAAGGCTAATCATGCAAACCCCTAGACCACCAGGGCAAATACAAACGATTGGTTGCATCACGAGCATTATAAGATCCTTTACACAAATAGTGCACTATATAAAAATCGGCCTTTCCCATTGGTCGATCCGCATGGCCCTCCGCTCGCTTCGCTCGCTACGGGGGTTCAAAAAAAGGAAACTAACCAGGTGCTAACCCAATTTAACCCAAGACATATCCAAAATCAAGAAAAAATGCTGTTTAGAAACATAATCTTTAAACAAAAAATTAAAAAAAAACAACGGGGTTCGAACCCACGTTTTCCAGGTGAGACCCAACGATCTAATAGGAGAGGTCGATTTTTACATAGTGCACTATTTGTGTAAAGAATCTTTAAATGCGCATCACGAAGACATGACGCGCAAGTGCGCGCGCACGCATGGAATGAAATGATACTGTTACAGCATCCGCGAGTCACTTGTTAATTTGCGCATGAGCTAACGCGGAATAATAGTTGGAAGACTGTAAACACGGCCACCTTGTCGTATAGGTGGCCGTGCTGTAAACCGCAAACGAGAAACGAGCTGACAATCCGGCGCTCTATACATCCAAGGCGCATTAAGAGTTAATGCGCCTTGCTATACATCCACGCACACGTGGAGGCGATCGATAATCGAAGGGGAGCCGCTTATTGGTTGAAATCCTTGACATGCGCTCAACGCTCAAAGTACACATCGATCATTCTATCTCGTGTTGATTTCGGACAACTTTTGGCTCGACACACGATATAGGAGTATTAAATATATGCATAAATGATATGACATAAACTTCCTTTAATTTTGGATGTCTTTACCTTAGAGTATACACTCTAATCTAAGGTCTTTACGGTCTGCGATATTTCAGATACTAGTGAACTTATGAACGCATGCGTTTGAAGACCTGCAATTGACTCCGCTCGCTCCGGGGCCCAAGAAAAGGAAACCAACCAAGTGCTAACCCAAGAGACTCAAAAATCATGAAAATAACTGTTTACTTAACAAACGAGATTTGAACCCGGGTCGCCGAAGTGAAGGCTAACTTTGCAGACCCCGTAAACAACTAGTTACTGGTCAAAATCCGTAAAAACAAGTACTGGTTGCCATGGCGTCACCTTATGTAGCTAGCCAATCACGCGGCCTCTCATTCACAAGTGCACTAGTATCTGATCTCGGTTATGGTCCAGTGATTTGCCTTCAAGAGCCCTTGTGGTTTAGTGGTAAAGGCACTCTTGTGATGTAGGTGCCATGGATTCGATTCCTGTCGGTATAAAAATTATATTTGTTTCTTTTTTTTAATTTGGGTTAGGTTTGTTTGGTTGCGCCCCGGGGCGAGCGGTGGGCAATGCGTAAAGTGAAAAAAAAAACGGGATTCGTAGAATATTTATCGATGTAATAGGTAAAACAAAACTGCTTGTTCAGTCCCCCTTTCAGGGAACCAATGGCTCTGCTAATAGGCAATACGCCAGCACCGCCCTTCGTCCGGCGCTTAGGGAGAGTTAGAGCTACCCTTCTACATCCATTACACGTTATTCCGGTTTGAAGGGCCTTATTCGGTGGGAACCTCCAATAAGACGGGCCTGTGCCCCTGGAAATTCCCGATCTTTACACAAATAAGCTAATGAACTGCAGGGCTAGTGTCTTGTGCAAAGGGGCTTCACACAATGCAGATATAACCAGTTGCTGTCCGAGAGCATTCCCATCTCCGCAGGGCCTACGTCCCGATCTCCTTCAGATCACGTAATCACGTGCAGAAATTTGAAAGAATCTTCGCAGGATTTGACACTACATTAAGCGACCCACCCTAAACACTGTCCTAACCGGCCACGACTTCCCCTTTCGAACCGATGGGGCCCCCAACGCTTTCTACCGTGAATCACGTGCACTTCCCGTGCGAAGTCAGGTTAGAAAACCAGGCTTCCTTCCCACGTTCGAACACCACCAACTCCAAAACGGAAGTGAAAACAAAACTCAAATCGTTTACCAAAATTAAAGTAAGGTTATGTAGTTAGATTGAGCACATGCGCAAAAGACTTGTTCTAGTCCACCTTGCCAGCGTCTCACCCCAACAAGGGTTTGGCTTTGCGGCAAGGCAATTCGCCAGTACGATTTGAGGGGACCTTTAATAAGTCGGGCCTGTGCCCCTGGAGATTCCCGAGCTTTGCACAAATATAACCTACTAAATTGCACAGACAGAAATGGTCCCACAGGGACATCCGGTCCCTCCCGGCCTGGATACCGGTGTGAATGGGTATTTCTTCTGGCTATAAACTATGAAATGCACAGAATTGCTTCTGGCTAAGCTATGAAAGGGCACAGACTACGCTGGCTATGACATCCGATTCTTCCTCGGGGAGAAAAACGGTCACTAAACGTTTGCCACGTGTCGCTCAATGGCCTGTGCGAATGGCGCTCAAAGAGCCGTCACCGAACGCGTCTACACTCGACCGAAGACGAATCGGAAGTGCGCGCAAAAGAGAAAAGACGAAATATATTCCTCTAGTTATCACCTCCTGCCATATAGTTTTGGTAGCTTAAGGCCACTAAAAAAAAAAAAGAAGAAATTGCATTAATTAAAGCTGCATTTACATTCAATTTGAAGTCCAAGTCAAAGTGCAATTCGCAAATATGTCATTTACATTGAACGAATTTTTAGGTTACGTAATTATACGTATGGAATGTTTTATTTTGTGTGTTGTAAATTGCAAGATAATTACAAATCATTTTTAAGAACAATTCCTCGTTGAAATCGTTTTCTTCAATTACGGTACCTCCAAAAAAAAATTTTTTTCATCAAAGTGGGGCCCTTCGAAGTCCATTTTACATGTGTGCGAATTGTTTGATACAAATGTTAATTTATTCTAACACAAATTTGAAATATACCTAACCCATAGATAAATTAGACCTAACCTGAACAAAGCAACATTAAGATTATTAAGATAAACAAAAATAATCTAACCTACAAATTTATTTTCTGCTTGCGTTTGGCAAGCAGCTTAACAAAATTCAAAGTGCACTTCAAAGTCAACTCCGAATTTTGTCCAATGTAAATGCTACGTACTGTCACCATATGACAAGCAGGCAAATTTCAGCTTGAATTTGACTTCAAATTGAATGTAAATGCAGCTTAAATAAGCCTCCACGTAACCTTTGGCAACGTTGTTAAATGGCTCCTCTGAGCTAGAAGTAGTCAAACCAGAATTGCAAATTATATATTTTGTCCAAGTTTCCTTTTAATGCTTTACGATCCTTAATCTCGAGATCATGTCTCGGTGAATTAATTTATTGCGCGTAACGTTTCCTCCTGAAAGAACATAGGTTATGTTAAAATATTATATATAAAGAGTGAAGGCATTTGAACTTCTTTTACACTGGCATCAAGTTTCAGTACTTACCATATATTGATAAAAACAAGCGAATAATACATAAGGTGAAATATATTTTATTAAAATAAACCTACTAATTAACAAAAGAGTTTGCAATTTTTAAAAACAAAGACCAAATAAACATCACAAAAACGCAATACATTCCTATTGGGTAAGATCCTTAAATCACTATTAATTGATGTCCCTTTGTTCCTAAAAATCTGCTATTATACACAGTTTTCGTACGGAGTTAATAAATAACGAAAATAAAAAAAGGAATACTAAGAAGTATCAATTAGGCTATCAGATTTAATGATGGGATGTTACATATTTTATATTACAAATCTTACGAAATTTAGGTATGAACTAAAAAAGAAAATCTATACATGTAGACGGATATTTTACTAAATAGAATATAACTCGTAGCGAACTCGGCTACCGTACAAAAAGTAATTATTATTATAAGTTGAGAGTTTGACCACCTAAACCTGAAACAAAGAAATGCCAGTTAATATATCTGAATTGTAACTATTTAAGAAAAATCATGGAAGACGTGGTCAGTTTGGGTTAATGCCCGATTTTTATATTTAATTTGTACCTGAATGATATTTGGAACATATTACACTAGGGCAAAGTAGTGCAGCCCAGTTAAAAACGTAGGCCGATTAACACAAAATGGTTTTTACTCTCGGCTAGCCCCATTACAAGTATGATCATAAATATGCGAATTCTCTTTTGTGACATTTTGAATGCATAGTTGCAATCTGAGGGTCTCCTCCTGTGAAGATACAATTGAGAATTTGGCAAAGAGAAGCTGACATGATGCTGTCGTTAATAAATATGCTAAATAATCCTAAGGTGGGATACATGAAGAGCACACACATCTCTCCCAATCAAGGATAAGACGGAATAAAAATTTCGGCTATGTCGACGAGCTTTTTACTGCTCTTCGTTTGGTCAAATTATGAGTATTATATTGTTGTGGGATCCCTAAAAAAATGTTACCAATAAAATAAATATAACCCCATCAATTTTCGCGGATTGCGGCTAATTTATATGCACTGAATTCCTAAAAATTAGAATTAGCCGGATGATTTATGAATATGCAGGTTCAAACACCTACCACGCACAAAACAAGATAAGTGTCTTTCAGCAGCATCCCGACTTGGTCGATTCCACCGGACGACTTTGGTCGAATTTCACTTTGCCGCCCTGGTCCGCCGCCGAAGACGGAGGCCCCACTCTGTTTTTGATCTCGGCCGCCATCGTCATAAAGGCCTGCTCTACGTTGGTGGCGTTCTTGGCGGACGTTTCTAGAAACGGGACGCCCAGCTGATCAGCGTATTCCTAAACAAAAGAAACAAACAGATTAAAGTCAAATTATAAAATTTATATGCATATGTATTGAGAAACAAACTAAAAATTTGCTAAATTTAACAATGCCCAAAGGTGCAACATTTAAGACATTACAACCTACCAACCTATTTGTTCTTCTCAATCGATTCTTACCTTAGCAGTCTGAAAATCTACCACTTTCTTAGTGGTAAGATCGCTCTTATTTCCTACGAGTAATTTGTTCACGTTGTCACACGCGTAACGTTCGATTTCCTCCAACCACTGTTTCACGTTGTTAAACGAGTCCTGGTCCGTGCAATCGTATACCACGATGATACCGTGCGCGCCCCTGTAGTAACTCGACGTGATCGTTCTAAATCTCTCCTGTCCGGCCGTGTCCCACTAAAAATAAATATATATAATGAAAGAGGCTCCAACTGGGAAATGTACTTTGCTTCGCTGTTAATAAGTTATGAATTGTACACGTGAAAACTTTTTCAGACCAAGTCACTTAAATATTTTAATCAATATGTCCAAAATACTTCAGGCTAGCTTGCTGAAAACTATATAGTTCCCCTGAATAAATGTGACTTTCTCACATTATTTGGTCCTTCACCAGTTCCTCATCTTTGCGATGAAGAATTTGAACTTTTAAGAATGAAATTCTGGCACAAACATCAACATTGTTTACTTTTCTGATTTTTAAAAATCACTGTTTTTCTTGACTTTCTGATAAAAAATTGTTTCTGTTAGTTGTGAAACGTTGGTGTGTCATCTAATTTATCAATATGAATATATGAATATAAGAATCGCACTGTTTTAGTTTTCCGCGGAAATTTTGTGAGAAATCAAAATATAACCTCAAAATGCCTGCCTCATGCTACAAGTTTTCTACAGACTGCGTTTTTAAGGAGCCAAAGAATACAGGAGAGATATTTGGTTACCCCTGTGACTTTTGCAGGAAAGTATTATGCAGTGGTTGTACTGGGATTAGTTCCACCGAGATAAGGTGCCTGGTGTTGTCTACCCGAACCATCCCTTACCTGTGCAGTGGTTGCATACCAGGGATTAAAGACGTACTTAGTCTAAACAATCGCGCCTAGAAAATACATTAAGTGAAGTTAAAATTGCCAGCACTCACAGAATAGATGAATTTGAGGAACAAATGCGTGTGATGAGCGTTGAAGTTAAGAGCTTAAAGACCAGCTTTGAGACTGCCTTTGATGACATAAAAAGGGATCTTAGCATCATTAAAGAAACCCCTTCTACTACTTCTGTAAAAGCTGTTGAAAGTGGACACAGCGCAGCGGTTGTCCATGGCAAGGTCCGTCGTGAGGTGTCAGAGAGGCAGATGAAATCCTGTAATTTGATGTTTAACGTTCCTGAGAACAATGGAGTGGATGATTTGTCTAAAGCAAAGAGTTTATTAACAGATCTTATTGGTTCACCCATAAATGTTGTCAGTGCAATGAGAATTGGAAAGCGTAACGAGAATGGCCATCAGTCTTTGCGGCTGACACTCGAGTCTGCTGAAATGGTGTACGGGGTCTTGAAAAGCAAAAGTAAGATAGACCGAAGCCTAAAAATAATCTTGGAGGCTGACCTTACAACAGAGCAGCGTACTGAAGTAAATGCTCTTAAGAACGAGCTGAAGGAGAGGCAGCGAAATGGTGTACCTGACCTTATTCTACGGTATGTGAATGGTACTCCTAAACTCATTAAAAAAAAACTAAATGGGCCTTTCCAAAACAATTCATCTATCACTTCGTCTATGTTGATATATTTCCAGAATGTTAGGGGCCTGCGCGCACAACTTCAACTTCTTTTTGAGAACACTTCATACACTCCTAGTTTTCAGTGAAACATGGTTGATGAATGACATAGACAGTGCAGAGCTCCAGATGTTTAACTATAATGTATACCGCAAGGATAGATCCACTGACACTAGTAGCTTTGCAAGAGGGGGCGGAGTTCTGATAGCAGTCTGTAAAACGATTACTAGCCAAATATTACCAGCAACCAAATGCATTGAACAGCTATTTATAGAAATCGAATTTAATAAAAACACATTCATTCATGCCACAGCTTACTTCCCACCCAGGTGTTCCCTTGAAAACTATACAGAATTTGGAGAAAACCTGGAAAGACTGCCTGAAGAATATCCTGATCACAGATTGTGTGTCTTGGGTGACTTTAACCTACTCAACAGTCTGTGGACCAAGGAAAAATTAGCTTCAGTGTCGACCCCCTCAGCAGGATGCACACAAAATGAAATTGAATCCATTCAGGTGCTATCTCATCTATGATCCTACCATAACCTTCTCCAGACAAACACGGTCAGAAATGTTAACAATGGCTGTTTGGATTTAGTGTTTTTGCAAGATAGAGACATTATGGTAGTTGAGGCCGAAAATGCTCTACTGCCAATAGACCTTTATCATCCACCACTCTCCTTTTCTATACAATGTGAATCTGTTCATTATAGCGAATCTGGTCTCAAGGGCGATGGCTTCTATAGACGTGAATGCAGTGATTGATTTTTTATCCCAATTCGAATGGGACAAGTTATTTAATGATATGGTTAATGTATTTTATGATATTGTTTACTGAACAGTTGATATTTTTGTTCCTTTAAAAAAGCATTCAGCTAAGAGATTTCCTATTTGGTTTTCCCAAGAACTTAAAGAAATAATAATTGAAAAAAAGAAAGCACATAAAAAATATCTTAAATCTGGGTTTTATCTGACCACAATTAATTTTCTATTTTAAGAAAGAAGTGTAAATCTTTAAAAAAACAATGTTACCAGAATTATATAGCTTTAACTGAATCAATGTTAAGAATTTTTGGAGGTTTGTTAATAGCAAGCAGAAAACAAGCTATGCACTGTGGATTATGCACTTCGGTGATGTAAGTTGTTCTGTTGGAGAGGACATTGTCAATTTGTTTGCAGAATACTTCTCAAGAATGTATAGTGACAGAGACTCTGTCCTGGAAGACTCGTTAGCTTTTGATCTTTCCCAGTTTACTATACCAATCTCATCAATTTATGAAAAGCTATCAACTTTGGATATGAGCAAAGGATCTGGTCCGGATGGTCTCTCACCATACCTTATTAAACATTGTAGCTTCATACTTTCTAAACCGCTTTTTATTATTGTTCCTTAAAACTGGAACTTTTCCATCTTATTGGAAATCAAGTTTCATAACTCCCATACTAAAACCAGGTGATAATTCTCTAGTCGAGAATTACAGGCCTATCAGCATCTTGAGTTATATTCCCAAGGTATTCGAAAGTTTAGTCTGTGACTACTTGTCTGCTGGTTTAAAAGGTTGCTTCATCGACCAACAATTTGGATTTCTTTCCCACCGCTCTACTGAATTAAACTTGCTTACATTTACAGATTTTCTCTTGGAATCATTGGAAGAAGGGTCCCCTGTACATGCTGTATATACAGATTTCACTAAAGCCTTCGATAGAGTAAACCATAAAATCCTTATCAAAAAACTGAGAGATAAGGGAATTCAGGGAGAGCTTCTTGAATGGTTAATATCATACCTAACAGATAGAACACAAATTGGACGCATCCAGACCTGTCAGTCCATTGAGATTAAGGTACCATCTGGTGTTCCACAAGGTTCATATCTGGGACCTCTACTCTTCAATATTTATGTAAATGATATTGCATTCTGTTTTATGTTCGCACTTTTCTTACTGTTTGCTGATCTAAAATTCTACATGAAAATCCAGAATCAGGATGATTGCTACAAACTTCAGTCTGACTTGGATCGCTTGTTTATAACATAAACGGCTCACCACCAAAGAGTATATAATGTAAAGAGAGGACAGTAAGACAGAGCAATCAAACTAGAGAGGGATAGATGAAAATTCCGACTTAAAGGGCGCCTCGTATGTTATCGGATTATATCGGACACAATCGTCAAGCAAGGACGATCAGCTTACACAGTGAGTTAAATATATCTCGTAACGGTCAAGTTTAAATTTATTAGGGAGACGTTTGGTTTTTTAATTCATATTGTGTAATTGAAATTAGGTGTGTAAACTTTAATTATGATATGTAATAAATTCATTTAATAGAATCATTTAACAATCACTCGGCAAAATTTGGCTTACCTACAATACATGCATTTTACATGGCTTCTCTCAAAAAATCCTCGAATTTCTGATAAAACATTAATTGTTTTAATTTTATTACTAAATATTCAGAAAATTCTACTCTAATAATTAAGCTTTATACTCACTTTCGCGAATCTCATGACATAAACTGTCATTTTCAGCTTTAAAATTATTCGCTGCGAAATTTTTTTTTTTTTACGAATTCTACCATAATTGTGAATTAACCTCAAATTTCTCTACTGCTTTGCTATATTTATTTGTTTATTCTTTTCAGGCATTGGGTTCATTAGTTAAATTGTAGAATAGATCCTACTTTGACCAATGGATAATAATATTAATTATATTTTTTTTCGGTGGAGATATTATTATTTTATGTTCCGTTTGCGTCCTTTTGGTAATTATCCTAAAACTACGAAATAAAATGCGATTTTCGCAATTTAGTGGCAGAAATGAGATTATGAGCCCATTCTAGATTTAAAAATATATTACTAACCTGCTTACATCATCCGGTACTTAGATCTAACCTATAAAAATTATTCCACTAAAAGCATAAATTCGCAAAAAAGTTAAGACTATTTGAACTTTTTAGCAAATATTCGCCGACGAAATTTCGTGTCAATTAGTATGGACCAAAACTTACATTCGCGCGAAAAATCAACAACTGTCAAAAAAGGCGAAATTTGCGGAAGTGAATATGAAGCTTTAAAGTGAGTTTAAGTTAGAATAGAATTTACTTTTTCGTTGTTTTATCTACATATTAAGAGTTTATCCCCTCTATGTTTTGAATGAAACTTTCCTTTAAAATAATCGAAAAATATTGATTACATCTTTTTAATTTAAACTGAAGGAAATTCTTATTTGATTAATTAAAGCTTTTAGACGTCCTGAATAAAGTTTAATAAAAATTCGCCGGAAACATTAAAAAACAGAATTTTATCACATTTTTTAACTACAATAACTTGAGCACTGAGATTTTAAGAAAATGCAAGTTTAAACAAATGCAGAGCATTTGAATGAAAATCACTAGATATAAAATTTCATCCTAGCAGAAAGTATTAGATATTTAGTAAATATTGTCATCATTTTCGTTATTTCGACCCACTGTGATGAAATCGATTATTCGCCATCTTGTTTGATTGACATCAACATCGCCCGCCTTGATAAAAAGTTACATCCGGCAACGTCGCGATAACTCCGAGTTAAAGGGACGAGGTCATTGAAACGGCTGACGAAAGATCAAAGGAAATTCGCCGGCTGTCTTCTCTTTACGTTATATACTCTTTGTCACCACTATTGCTGGCCTATCAAGTAAAAGGTCTGGGAGTGTTGCTTGACGGTCACTTATCTTACACACGTCACTTATCATCAGTGGTCTCTAAATCACTACAAATTTTGGGCTTTATCAAACGTTGCACTAAGGATTTCCTAAATGTTCATTCCCTCAAACTACTGTTCTGTTCGCTGGTGCGACCACATTTGGATTATTGTTCTTGTGATTGGTCTCCCTCTTATATCCACATACTGGCCATTGAAAGAGTGCAGCATAAGTTTTTGAGGTACGCAGCATTTAAGGGACAACATAAAGACAACGTTGTTTACTCAGAATTAGAGAATTCTCTTCAGATTACATCCCTTCAGATTCGTCGTATGCACAGAGATCTCACTGTGTTCTATACTTTATTGCACTGTAATTCTCATAGCCCTGAGCTCACATGTAAAATCGGGCTTCATGTCCCCTCTCGCCAAGTCAGACTGAACGATTCTTTTCACGTTAATTCTCATCGCACTAACTATGGACATAACTCGTTTCTGACTAGATCAGCTAGACTAGCAAATAATTATTTGACCCAATTAGACTGCTTCCAAAATCAAAAAGCTTTTAAGAAAGAACTAAAAGACTTAAGAATCTTGATTCCCTATATATTTGAGTTAGCAGTACAAGTGTAACAATAACATTACACTTGTACTGCGTTTTTACTGTTTATTAACTATCTTCGTAATTTAAGAAAAAGTTACGTTTGTGATACTTAGGTTAGGATTTAGGATTAACTTTTAAACTCTTTGTAAATTTCCTTTATATTGGGCAATAGCCCGTTGAAAAATATAAATAAAAAAAAATTGTTGTAGATTAACTGGATAATTTGTCTCAATCCTTCAGACTTAAGAGTTCTTCAAGGAATACCACAAATAAAATGTAGTCAACTGGTTAAAAATACTTGCAACAAGGAAGCAATTTGATGCTTGACCCAGGTGATCAGAAGCTTGAATCCGTTAGAAAGAAGAGCACAGGTGAAGAATACAACGGGGATTTATGAGTCACAATATTTCGCGCTCCCCTAATTATGACACTTCAATGATTAGAAGAGCGCATGAATTATAGTAATAATTTAATATTTAAATATATCACAAACAATACTTACAATTTGTAACTTAATAGTTTTTCCATCTAAGTCAATAGTTCTGATTTTCTGAAACAAATTAAACCATTTGCTTATTCTAAAGTAAGTAAGTGATATCATCTCGCACATTATGCATTATTACAAAGTATATTTTTCTCATATTTTTTTTATTCGGTTTAGTGGTTTGGAATATTCGGCAAAATGCACTACAACGCAGTTTTATCCACAATCGTCTCCTGATGATGCTAACATGGTTTGCGAAAATTCTGTTTCGATAATGTGGACAAAACTGCCTTGTAATTTTTTACTAACAATTAAAATAATAAAATATACTTACAAAGTCTACTCCTATTGTACTAATGTAACTTTCCGTGTAAGTATCATCCTAAAACAAAATATGATTTAAAATAAATTACTTTAGTATAGCACAATTTTTCCACAAAACTTTATGTCATACGGTACCAGATGTGGTCACAATAATATTGATAACACATGCCGTCGAATATCAGGTTATTTCTAACATTTTTAACATGATAATAAGGTTCTTCTTCTTACAGTGCCTTGCTTTCTCAAGCGTTGACGACTCCCATATTGACAACTTCTTTGTATCTATCTCTATCTTAGGCTGCATGAAGAAGTACCTCAGCAGTTAGTCCTGTCCATTGTCGGAGATTTCAAAGCCAGGATAGCTTTTTGCGGCCTATCCATTTTTCCCCCTCGATCTTGCCCTTCAGAATAAGCCGAAGCAGACCATAACGTGGTCCACACATCAAATGTCCCAAGTATTCCAGGTTGCGGCGCATGATGGCGGTTAAGAGCTCTCTATCGTGCACCATTCTGGCGAGTACATTCTCGTTGGTAGTTCGGCTTGTCCACGGAATTTTGAGCATCCATCTGTACAGCCACATCTCGAATGCACTGATGCGGTCAATAATTTTTTGGTGAAGCGTCCATGTTTCGTAAGTGTACAACAGAATAGACCATACATAGCATTTGGTAAACCTTTCCCGCAGATGAATGTTAAGTTGCTTGGCACAGAGTAGCGGCTTGAGTTTCAGAAATGCTCTTCTAGCTATTTCTATTCTAGCCTTGATTTCTTCGTCTGGATTCATCGACTTATTGATCCAGCTTCCAAGATATTTAAAGTGTTGTACTCTTTCTATATTCTCGCCATCAAGTATTGTTCTTTCCGGGCCAACATCCATTTTGCTAACAACCATAAATTTATTTTTTTTGACATTGATTTTCAGTCCCCATCTATGACTTTCTCTGTTTATCTTATCTAACATACATTGTAGCTCTTTCAATGATTCAGCTAGGAGCACGATATCATCTGCGTATCGAATGTTACTAATGGTTTCGCCTGCAATCTTTATTCCTTCGCCAGATTGTGTTGCCCCGCTAAATATATTCTCCGTTTAGAGGTTAAAAAGTGTAGGAGGCAAGATATAACCCTGTCTCACTCCTCTCTTTATAGGTATCTGAGTGGTCTCCTCTCCATCTAGTGTTACCGTGGCAGATTGATTCCAGTAGAGAGAAAATAACAAACGTATATCATTATTATCGAGGGGTATATTCTGCAGAGTTTGGAAGAGTTTCTTATGCTGTACGCGATCAAGTCTTTTCGTAGTCGATAAAACACAGGTACACCAGCTTTCTTACCTCCCAAGATCTTTGAAGTAGCGTGTTCATGCAAAATAGCGCTTCTCTGGTACCCAACCTTCCTCGAAAACCAAATTGTTCTTCACTCATGCTTTCTTCGCATTTGTTGTGTATATGGTTTTGGACAACACGAAGTAGAACTTTTAGAGGGTGGCTCATGAAACTTACCAGTCGAAAATCATTACAAAATGTGGCATTGCTTTTCTTTGGCAGAGGGATGAACGTGGATTTGTGCCAGTTCATTGGAAGTTGACTGGTTTCACAAGTATCAATGAAGATACGAGTTAGTACTGCAATGCTTTCATCGTCCAGTATTTGATCTGGCCCCGGGGTTTTTCTAGTTTTTAGTTGCCTGATTGCTTGTTCAACTTCGGACCGTATAATGCTCGAACCCTGCTCAGCGTCTTTTTTGTAGACTATGTTATCCCCCCGATTATCTTCAAATAGTTGACAGATGTATTGAGTCCATTCCTCTTTGATTTCGTCTGGGTTTAAAATAAGTTTTCCATCAGCTTTCCTTATGATGTAGGGTATCTTCTTGCGTTGTATGCCAGTGATTTCTTTGGCTTTCTTGTGAATATTAAATTCATCATGTTTCTGTTGTAGCTCTTCCATTTCCTTACATCGAGCCTCCATCCAATTTCCTTAGCCTCCTTGATCTTTCTTCGAATCAGCTGGTGTGTTGCTTTGTATTCATTCTCGTTCTTGTTCTTCAGCTGCCTTCGCTTGCTCATTATGTCTATTATATCGTCAGTCATCCAGTCGTGCTTTTTTACTTCTTTGTTAGCTTGTAGAATTTTGCCTGCCTCTAGCATTGCCCTTTTCATGGCTTCCCATTGAAGATCAATATTATTGGCGTTTCCTTCGGGTGTTACATCAGCTAGAATTGCACGAGACTCACGGGAAATATTTCGGTTAAGAGTGGAGGTTAATCTCTCTATAACTTCATCATTTTTAAGCAGCTGAAGGTCGTATTTTAAATTGTCTTGGCCGGGTTCTCCTAATTTTTTTTAGCTTTACGCATATTTTTGCACTAAGTAGAGTGTGATCCGAGGCAGCATCTGCGCTCGGGTACATTTTTGCATTTTGAATCGACTGTTTATCAAAATATAGTCGATCTGTTTTCTAACTATGTTATGTTCTTTATCGGCGGGCGATTTCCTCCTGATAAGGTTGGCCTTCCTTATTATCAGGAAAGCTGGAAATATATGACGTGTATAGAAACATTTTTCAACGGTTTAAGAGAGAGAATAGAAAACAGCAGGTAAAAATTAGAAACTCTATTTCTAAGAAAATTATGGTTATATCTCGGGTACCACAAGGGTTACATTTGGCGCCATTGCTTGTTAACATATTTATCAACGATGTAACCGATGAGTTTGTGAAATATTCAAGTTGCTTTCTATATGCTGATGACGAAGATTTTTGGGATAATTAGGGAGATAGAAGATTGCATGAGACTCCAATAAGATTTGAATGCTTGGAGCGATTGGTGTAATCTAAATGGTATGCAACTAAATGTTATGTATTGAAATTTTATCCTAAAAAGACGTCATTGATTATGATTATTCCATAGACGATATCCCACTTAAAATTAAAGATGAGCTTGAAGATCTAGAAGTGTACTTTGATAAACATTTAAATTTTAACTATCATGTAAATTACATAACCAATAAAGCACCGAAATTATTGGGGTTTATTAGTAGAACTTTACAGGATTTTAATATCTTGCTACAAAACTATGTTTTGTTCCTAGGTTAGGACAATCTTGGAATAAGAAACTATGGTTTGTCATTGAATTGAACTCATTTCGTCTATGAATTGATTGGATAGGGCATGCAATTTTTAAAATTTGTTTTGCAAATAATGTCTTTTCCAAAAGTCTAAAAGAAGCAATTGCTGTTCCCATTTTTAAAAATGGTTACCATGACCTTCCCGAGGACTATCAGCCAATCTCCTGCTTCCTGTAGTGTCTATGATAGTTGAAAAATGCATGGCCAACAGAATAGCTTGATTTTTTGAGGCAAATAATATTTTTTCCTAAGAATGATTTGGATAAATGTTTTATAAAATACATATTTGCATTGCCAGTTCTCAGCCTGGATAAAGTGTGAAGGCAGGGTTTTCATTTGGCCCGAATGTGCATAAATTTGTTGACCGCATCTGACACCCTCATTATTCCTTTTACCTGAAAATCCTACAAATAATCTGCATCAACCGCAAGCGATACCAAAATTGCTGTGACCATATCTTGATAAGCATTTGCTTTGAATGAATACTTATTGCAACACAATATATAAAATATATTTACAATACTTATATATAAAGTTGGTTAACCAAATGTATTAATTAGATTCATCAACTAGAAGGTTAAAATGACATTATGTAATTTATATACTCACCGCAAATCTGAGTAAAAGACATGATTTGCCTACTCCAGAATCTCCAATAAGCAGAAGTTTGAACAAATAATCACTGAAATATTAATAAAAAAATATGTTAAATGGAGTCAAAAAGTTCACAATAAAAATGTTTACATAAAAACTATGAACAAATACAAGAATAATTAAATAAACAAACAAAATAATTCATAAAATTATTAAACGGACAACAGCACTCAAAGGTTTTATTAAAATATTCCTTCAGAAAATAAAACGCATCTGCCAGTAAAATGCCCTATGAGAGGGTTTTCTATAGTTTTGAAGAATATCTGCAAGCTCACCTTTTTCCTTACCAACCGAACTCACCGAAGTTAAGCAATCACTAGTATCAATTAAAAACAAGAGTAGTACTGGTGAAGATGAACTTTCTGCCAAAATGTTCTTCAATGTGCCTGATGCAAGCAATTACCCTTGCTTAACTACAGCCAAAGTCATTGCCATCTATAAGGAGGGAAGTTTGGATGATCCATCCAACTTGAGGCAAAGCTCTCTCCTATCCACTTTATCAAAAGTCATTGAAGAGCTGGTAAAGATACACATATGCTTTCCTTTATTTTAACTCAGATGCATGAGGATGAAGCTTCTGCTGTTGTCTTTTGTGACCTGTCAAAGACCAGAAGCTCGAACCTTATGACCTTAGAGGTCAGACTTTGTCCTGGCTTTCCATTTTCCTTACAGGTCGTCGCCAGCGTGTCATCATAGAGCCTACATGCTCTGATTATCAATTCACTGGATGGGGTATTCCTCAGGGCTCAGTCTTGGTTCCTATTTTACCAAATAATGAATGAAAGTCTATGGCCAACAGGAAGCCTGATTAATTATTTTCAGAATCTGCAGAGCCACAGTCTCCCTCTGGTCAACCAGAGGGAAACATTGGGTTAAAAAAACTGTTTCATCTAAACATACTATCGGCAAGAAACAAGTTGGATGAATTAGAAGCGTTTCTTCAAGGCAAAAACATACATATTCTATGTCTGACGGAGCACTGGATGAATGAAAGTGAAGTCTCAGCTTTACAGCTAAGTAAATATGAACTAGCTACAGCTTGCTCTAGGTCTCATACCAGGGAAGGAGGAGCAGCTATTCTATTGAAGTCAAATATTCCCTTTAATGATATGGTACAAGTAAAAGCCTTGACTATTGATAATAATATAGAGATATGCTCAGTCTATTTAATAAATATAAATGTATATATAATAGGTCTGTATAGGCCTCCTTCGGATTGTTTTAAAGCATTTTTGACAGTTATTGAAAATGCCATAAATATAATAGGTTTTAGTAAAAATATTTTGATTGCAGGTGACTTTGCTTCTTGTTGAAGTCATATGGTTTTACTCAACTCAATTATGAGCCGACTAGGCAAGACAGGTGCCTGGACAATGTGTTTTCTAGCTTTGGTGCCGATGAGTGCGTTTTGGAAAATCTTGAAACAGGACTCTCAGATCATCGAGGGCAGCTGGTCAGCTTCCCTGCCCCTTGTGGCTCTGTAGTGTCAACAACTACTGAAAAGATTGTGTGCAGACCTATTACACAACATGGCAAGATTCTTTTTTACTCGTCGGTTGAAGAAATTTCTTGGGATTTTGTAAATGGAGAGGATCTCTCTGCTATATTCATACAACATATTACCTCTGCTTTTAATGGTTCATTTCCTATTAAACAGCTTTATAAACGTAAAAACCAAAATCACACTTCAGTATGGTTCAATGAGGGGTTTCGGCAGATGCGTGAAACCTTACTTTTCTTGAGAGAATTGAATTCTCATTGCCCGAGTGATGATTTAAGTCACTTTATTAAAACACACCAGTCTGCATATAAGAGAGCAATACAGCTCGCCAAGAAAGCGGCAAATGACCGTTTAATTTCAAACTCTCCTAATCCCATCAAAACCATGTGGCAAATTATAAACGAAATTAGACATGTTCCCAAAAAGGAAGCTTCATCAGACATTCCTCCAGATGACTTTAACAACTTTTTTGTAAATATTGCACAGGACTTGCAAAGTCAAATCCTCGTGGATGAGACTGATCCAACTGTCAATATTCCCACCTTTTCACATGACGCCTTTACTTTTGCCCCAGTTACTTATATTGAGGTCAGGGATGTTATTACTCAACTAAAAAATAAAAAAAGTAAAGACCCTTTCGGACTGACCGTGGAGCTGCTGAAGAGTATTAAAGATCTTATAGTTTCGCCTCTGACCAAGGTCATAAATTATAGTATCAAAGAAAACATTTTCCCTGTCATTTTAAAACAAGCAACAGTAATTCCAATATTCAAGAGAGGTGATAACAATGATATTTCCAACTATAGACCGATCTCGTTGTTACCCATCTTTTCGAAAATTTTTGAAAAATGTATGGCCTCTCATATCACACAATTCTTGGAAACTAAGCAACTATTCTCTGAACAGCAGTTCGGCTTCCGGAAAAAACTTAATATGGCTCTGGGAGTTCTGGAATTGGTATCGGCAATCCAGGAGGCCTTTGAGGAACGTGGGTTTCTGGTAAGCAGCTTCTGCGACTTGAGTAAAGCCTTCGATTGTGTATCGCATGGAATACTCCTGTCCAAACTAAAAAAATATAATTTCGACCATCCCAGCATCTCCTTGATTGAAAGTTATCTAACTGGTCGACGCCAGATCGTGCAGGTTAATGGGGTGAAATCAGTGGAAAGGGAAATTTGTATTGGGGTACCGCAGGGGTCTGTTCTGGGCCCTATATTGTTCCTATTATATATAAATGATCTCCCTCAAATTGATCCAGAGGCTCATTACACCCTGTTTGCTGACGACACCACAATTTCCTGCTATGATGGAGATCTGGATCGGGCTATGGAGCGTGCATGCGATGCACTTTCGGTGGCTAAAAAATGGTTTACCACTAACCGTCTATTTCTTAATGCTTTCAAAACCCAAACCCTAATATTTACTACTCGTGTTATTCCAGATGGTGATGGGGCTACCAGTGCGAGGTTTCTGGGCGTTCATCTTGATCGTGGACTTCGTTGGGATGCCCATACTGATGCCCTGTGCAATAAGCTTGCCTCAAATACATTCCTACTTCGTAATCTAGCAAAGTGTGTGTCCCAATCTGTGCTGAAACAAACGTACTTTTCTTTGGTACATAGCCACATCTCCTATGCTATTATTGTATGGGGTCACAGTGCTGGAGCAGGGCAAGTCTTTCGCCTCCAGAGGCGGGCAATTTGTGTGCTGGCGGGGTTGTCATATAGAGAGGACTGTAGGCGGGCTTTCGTAGACCATCATATTATGACTGTTCCATGTTTGTTTATTTATGAGAGTCTTCTATACTTAAGACGTAACATCGATAACTATCAGGCACATATTAATATCCATGATTATAACTCGTAATAGATACAATCTAGTGCCAAATTACCACCGCCTGGAAAGATGCAGGGATGGCCCCAGCTGTTTCTCGATCCACTTCTTTAATAAGTTACCAGATTCCTTTAGGATCTTGCCAGAGAAGCAATTTAAAAATGAGTTGAAAAGTTTTCTATCTAGTCAGGGATTTTACGATTACACAGAGTTCCTAAACTATCAATTTTAATGTATCAGGTTTGTTTTATTCAGTATTCCTGTTTTATTAAGTGTTCTGTTTTGATATACATTTTTTTTGTGTCTTTTATCTTTACACTTATGAATTCAAATTATGTATATTGGTGAATTTTATCTTGCACCAACTGGTGTAAGAATGAATGTCTTGTTAATTTTAGTCTTGGATACTTATGTTGACTTGTGTAAATTCTGTATGTATTTTGACACCAATAAACTATTTGAATTTGAATTCTGCTTTACATGAATGATCTTGCAGGGCTTCGGATTAGTGGTCAATTCACCATCTTTGCAGATGATACATCCATTTTGTGGCATGGTCAGGTTCTTATATTATTTCATAGAACCATTTTGCAGTATCTTGAGAGTGAAATTATGGTGCGATTCCAATTAAAATAAAACTATAAAGTCAAAATTCATATCCTTCAAGGGTAATTTAATGCATATATAATTCCTTGGCATTATCATAGATAATAATCTCAGGTTCGATACTCATATCAAGAACTATCTTCTCTGCCTAGGATGGCTGTTCTGGAGCTTGGGTCAGATATTGACAGGATGGTGTAAGTTGCTCTCTTTGAATGGCATCTTCGTTACGGAATAGTGCAGAATACCTTTCTGGGGAAATGCAAGCAGTTATCTAATACAAATGCTGGTAATTATTATTAAACAATCACTTTTCCTTGCCTATATAGTCATAAGACTGCTTGCCATATCTTTAAACTTATACTTAAAATACAATAAAGCAGCAAAAGCAAACTTTACATGAAATAAAAATCACATACAAAAATAAGAAAAAATTAAAAATAGACAATATCAAGGGATCTTAAAGGTTGAAAAAATCTGAGTCTATTTACTGTTTATGCTTTGTATATTTTAGGAATAAATGTGTTATCTTTGTTAATAGAAATGAGTTCTTTTGAAGCTACTAATATTCATAGTCACCACACAAGAGCAGAGTCCCTTAGGTATGCTACACATCAGTTTCAACTTACAGAAACAGGCCCTCATTATATGTACGTAAAATTGTACAACCAATTATTTGTCAAAATAAAATAGTCCAAAAGTCAACGAACTTTTAAGAGAGACATTAAAATATAGTTAATTAAATGAAAACGCTAGTGTCTGGATAATTATAGTAAGAATATTGTATTCGAAATAGATTGTTGTTGTTTTACACACCCTAGAGCCCCACAATCACTGATGCCTAGCTATATTCATAGAACATATGGCCACATTCCAATTGAGATCTCTTTGATAACTTTTTTAAAAGTTGGTCAACGTGAGACCTGAAAGATCTTTAGGTGATCTATTAAATAATTTTATTGACTGTACGTGAAACCGATTGTGAGTTTGTGTCAACGTTCTGTTGGGAATTGTTAAGCCATTTTTATTACAGGTTTGGTGATCATGTTCTTGTTCTTTGTTTTTTAAATCAAAAATTTTAAATGTTTAAGCTTCTAAAATGTTGCCTGCAAGAGTTTGTATGTCTGGCTCTAACAAGGACTTATTGCCATTAAAAATAATTTCTAAACCATAGAATTTGTATTGTAAATGGCTACTCTAATGTGCTTTTAAATAATTGTACTTGTGAGATTTGTGTACTTTTAAAATTTGTGCTTAGACTTTAGCTTCATTGCTTTGTGAGGGTTATAAAAGTTCTGTATTTACTATCATGAATAAGCTTTACTTTACTTTAAGTTACAATATTTACTCAAAATAAATCATTAAAAATACATTACTAACTCTTAACTATCAATAGCAAACATCAATTGAAATAAAACAGATAACTATTTTCTCAACAAATATAAGAACAGATAAATTACAAACAATTAATGACACAGAGTTTCAAGGGCAAAACGTCCTAAACGGTACAGCCTTCAAACATCATTACCACCCAAATATTATAAAATATCGAAAATACAATTACTGAATCATGTTAGTGGATATTTATGATAACAGAGTGAAGCCATGAAAGTTCACACCTAAAATTGTATGCAAATAAGAATGATTAATAAGCAGACTTTAAAAATAATAGAGATAAAAATTATACTAATATTTCAAATAATTAATACACTATTTTTAAATTAGATACTAAAGCTGCAACTGTATGAAACAAGATTAATCAACCCCTCAATCCCTAAGCTGCCAGTCAATAATAAAAAAGATTAATCGAGAATGCTTGATAACAGACAACTCGGATACATTATTGTAACTTAGTAAAACAGATAATAAAAGTAAAGCTACGAAATTTCCAGACAAAGGAAAAGCCCTTTACAGTGTGCGGCAAAGCTCCAAGATAAATAAGTATCTCCCCTATAGACCCTTTCCACATAATCAACAAATATTAGAAGCCATAAATTAGAACTAAATAACTTTTACGAATACAAACAGTTAAGACTTGAAAAATCATTATTATAGCAAGCATGTAAATTTATATTTTCAGATAGATCATAATAAAATGAATATTCAATTGAATATTGAAGTTTTAAAGAATTACGGTAATTAAAAACCTTTTGCAATAAGACTTTCACAAAATTATTATTACCTAATTAATGAAATTTGGGGCTGAAAGAAAACTTTCATAAAGAGTTTTGTTTCATAAACAATTTTGGCAGGGTCACAATTAAATATACACATTTAGTTCTATAATGTGAAATCAATATTCACTGAACAACCAGAATAATGACTAGGAAAACTAGTTACATTAAATTTGAAGGAACAGGAGGGTGTTGTAAACTAGAAAAATGTACCTAAGGACAAAGGTTATATACCATGAGTTTGATTGATCCAAAAGTGAATAGCAATAGCAGGTGAATCGTGAATCAGACGATCCAACACGGAAACAATGACGTGCCTAATCCCTTTCTGGTTTTCTTGGCCTGTAAATAGTGGGTGGATCCACCTAAGAAAAATAACTCCCCCAATACGATTTCAACGGTATTTTAGAAGAATCTCGCGACGTCTTCCCCAGCAAACTACACTTACATGAAAAATATACAAAGACCTTCCAAAAACTGCGCATTTTAACAGGAAAAAAATAATATGTCAGAACACCAAGCAAAGCAAAACGATAAATCGATACTTACTATTCAGGATTCATGGTTTTGTCGAGATATTGTTACGCGTAATGTTTGGAGATGGTCCGGTTTCGTTTATTGCACAGTTATTCACCACAAAAGCGGCAAAAATGTAAAAATTAGAGTAAAAATTACACAAATTTGGGATGTCTACCATACAAAATGGTACTTCAACAATGACTGACGTGACGTAACGAATGCGATGTGGCAGGCGCACGGATGACAGCTGATTCTCACATTGGCGGGGTTTTCAAAACTAATTCTTTAACAACCACAATTAAACTCAATTGATGTTTAATTATCTTCCATTAAATTACAGAAATACCTGTCGCTGTATCTGTTTTTATTTTGTATAGATATTGTTCGTGCCTACCTACAGCAGTTTTGAGCCCACACGCATGCGTATGTGGTAATTTATATGTTTTCCAAATTTGTTTTTTCTTGATTTTAGGCATTGCCTTTGATTTGGTTGCACCTCCGGAGCGAGCGGAGCGCCATGCGTGAAGTGAAATATTAGAACAACAACACCGGGCTGCTGCCAAATACGCAGGTCCGAAGGTCGAAAATTTGCTGTAGGTAGCCAAGAACTTTTTTAACTTATTACTTCATTCTTGGTAGGTAGATATGCAAGTGCCAATTAAGTGACCCTAACCATTGTTTATAGATTAAAGACAATGCCCTAACCCAAGGCGCATTAGTTAATGCGCCTTGGCCCTAACTATAAAAGATTTAATTTAATTTTGTCATATATCGATTGCGATTAGCGTTTTAAGATCCTTTACATTCATACGCCACTATGCTATATTAATCGCTTCTGATTGGTGGATTAACGTCACTTTTACTTTATCTACGTTCCAGTCAGTCAGCTTATTCTAGTAGGTCCAAGTGGTCAGATTCTGCGTTTGGAATGTGGACGTCCCGCGTTCAATCCCTTCGGGGGCAATACATGTTTTCTTTATTTTTTTGAAGTTATGTTTGTTTCGTTTTCTAAATTTGGGTTAGTTTCAGTTAGTTTTGTCTAGTGGCGCCCCGGGGCGAGCGAGGCGCCATGCCTTAAGAGTCAACAGTACTCTAAGGAGACGTTAACCCACCAATCATTATATTATGCTTATGATGGAAGCAATCCTTAGACAAGGAAAGAGAACTTGTCTCAGCAGCAATCGCATATTTGTAGAATAAACATTCCTATTTACTTCGACCATACCATAGACCAAGTAAGGTTACTTGGTCTATGCTATGACCACAGTATTTCTTTCATTAGCGGATAAATATAGCTTGCAAGGAGCGTTAAACCATTCCACCGTTGCACGAGTCCCTGACAAACAGATGTCTTTACGGTCCAGCGATTTGCTCTCAAGAGCCCTCGTGGTGTAGTGGTAAAGGTACTGCGCTTGTGATGCAGGCGCCATGGGGTCAAGTCCCGTCGGTAGCATGGCATTTTTTTAAAGATTATATTTATTTATTTTTTTAAATTTGGGTTAGTTTTATTTGGTTGCGCCCCGGAGCGAGCGAAGCGACCGGAGGGCAATGCGCGAAGTGAAAAAATACTGGACTTGTGGAACGGTGGAATGCTTCTCGCAAGCTGCATTTATCCGCTATTTTCTTTCGACGTGAGAGCTACTCCAAAGGAGCGGCTAACGAACAAGACGTTGTTCATACCACATCAGAGGGCTTCAGAGTTGCGCGCGCATCACATTGTTGACAAAAATGTTTAATATTACACTTCACGGATTCGCTCGCTTCGCTCGCTACGGAGATGCAACGGACAGAAACTTATCAAAACTGACCTAAGCCCCAAAACGAAGAAAATAACTTTTTACACATAATATTAAAAATGAAAAAACACGTCTTGCCACTAGAATCGAACCTGAGCCGCCATATCGTTGACTCAAAGTCCAACCACTGAGCTACGGATCTGTTGACGATTTGCTAGACCCTAAAGGCTTGGTCATTGTCTTTATAAACAATGGTGTGGTGTTTGTCAACAATGTAATGCTCGCACAACTATGATGCCCTCTGATGCGGTACGTGAAACGTCTACTCATCAGAGGGCTTCAGAGTTGTGCGCGCATCACATTTTTGACAAAAATGTTACACTTCACGCATGGCCCTCCGCTCGCTACGGAGGCGCAAGCAACAAAAACTACTCAAAACTAACCCAAGACATTTCCAACATGAAGAAAAAAACCTTTTTACAGAGTAAAAAATCATGTCTTGCCACTGGAATCGAAGCCGGATTGACGTATCGCAGACACAGCATCCAAGCACTGAGCTACGAGACCAGATGACGGCGATTCGCTAGACCCTAAAGATATGGTGTTTGTCAAACAAGTAATGCCCGTTCAATTCTGAAGCTCTCTTATGTGGTACAGAAAACGTCTAATCCCTCTGATGTGGTACGGGCGCAATGGTAAGTCTAACGACAGCTCAAATATTAAACCGTTTACGTTGGTGGTTGCAGTTGCACAGTGGTAAAAAATGGTTATACGCATAGCCCTCCGCTTGCTCCGGGGGCGCCCAAGACATGCCCAAAATTAGCAATACAAAATTTTGCATGTTTAAAATTTGGGCTGTAGTTAGCCGTAAATTACTCCAATGATTCGATAATCTTCTCCGTGGCAACACTAACGGAGGCCAGAGTGGTAGACGTTTCCGAGACCTCGGTCACATGACTTCAAAGTTGCGAGCGCATTACATTATTGACACACCATATTTGGTCCAGCGAATTGCTTTCAAGTGGTACCGTACACTCGCGTCTGCCTACCTCAAATTTCGACCTTCGGACCTGCGCATTTGGCCTTACCTCGGGGTTGTCGTTCTAATATTTCACTTCACGCGTGTCCCTCCACTGGCTTTGCTGGTTCCAGGCGCGCAACCAGACAAAACTGACTCATGGCAAGGCCCAAAATCAAGAAAAAAGCACTGAAAAATATATGAAATAGCACGTACGCATGCGTGAAGGCTCAAAATTGAGGTAGGTAGAATTGAATGTGTCGTATTGTCTCGTAGTTCAGTGGTTGAATGCTTTGATATGTCACTGTAGCCAAATGGGGGAGGGGCACCATATTCTAACATACATTTTTGTGAAGTACTTATCCATACGTTTGTGTTAGGGCGGCTCGGGCTCGATTCTCGTCGATGGTTTTTTATTTTCTTCAAAGTTATGTTTGTTGTAATATTTTATATTACAAATCTTACGAAATTTAGGTATGAACTAAAAAAGAAAATCTATACATGTAGACGGATATTTTACTAAATAGAATATAACTCGTAGCGAACTCGGCTACCATACAAAAAGTTATTATTATTATAAGTTCAGTTTGACCACCTAAACCTGAAACAAAGAAATGTCCGTTAATATTATCTGAATTGTAAGAGAAAAATCATGGAAGACGATTAAATGTAACTCTATAGCAGTTTGGGTTAATACCCGATTTTGATACTTTATTAGATTTAGAGCTAGACCTAGCACTGCACCTAATCTGCCTTCAGTTTACCGATGTCTTTACGGTGCAATTAATTGTCTGGAAGTGTTCTGGTGGTTGAGTGGTTAAATGCTGGACCTCTGATACGGCGGCCCGGTGTTCAATTCCTATCGGTTAATTTTTTTTTATGAATATCTTTGCAACAAGTATTTTTTCTTCATTTTGGACACGCCTTGGGTTAGTTTTGGTTAGTCCCTGTTCTTTGACTCCCGTAGCGAGCGAAGCGAGCGGAGGGTCATGCGTGAAGTTAAATAATACATTCGGCTGGTTAGGTGCCGCACTAGGTCTCGCTCCAAGTTTTTATTAGCTGTTTGCAGCTCGGTAAAAAACGTAGGCAGATCAATCACAAAATGTGACAAGTAGATGGATTTGAGTCTACTAACATGGGGTACCATCTGCAACAATAATATACCGTATCAGCACTAGCTCAGACAATCACGTGATTTTAATTCTCGGCTAGCACCCTTAAGAGTATAAATATATGAATTACCTTTTGTGATATTTTTGAATGCAATACAACTTAGAATACGTTTAGGTCGTTGGCAATATGCTGTTGTAACAGTCCGATTTTGCCAGTGTCAAATATTTTTAAAATTTCATTTATATGCCGCATTTAGGAAAAAAGATGCTGTATTTTGCACTCATCGGTTTATTAATTCGATTTGCTGTTAATACGCCTGAAATTGCCGCATTGCTTAATGTAAATTAACTCTATTCTAAGTATGGGTTAACGATATATTTGTAGTAGCATTTATAACACGTTGTGACTATATTTATTTTAGTTGATAAGCGAAGCACATTATTATTAGAATAGCTTGGTTTGATTTATATTACATTATTGTGGAACAGCCAGCAAACCGTTTAGTTTTTAAGAATTCTGTTAATAAAACCCACAAATACGCTGCATTTGACTTGTCGATCCAAATTTTAATTTTGGTTTGAATATTTCATAACTTTTTGGGAATCCCTTGGTTGCTGAACTCCAATCGGCGGCCGCCATTTCTGAAGATCGTTTTAGGACCTCTGCTTTTAAATATATTTCTCTTTACACGGCAGGCTGTAGTTTTTGTAAGGTTCGTTCCGAATAATAGGAATGGACTATCCTCCCGTGATTGTCGGTCTCGATTTAGATTTTTAAAGGTTTATCATTTTCGTAGCAGTATTTCATAGCATTTCCTGAAAAATGTAATTTTAGTTCAATATTTGTGGCTTCCGCCGTCGTTTATCCTCCTAATAAACGAGAACTAAGGCGTTTATTATCTTAGAATTATTCCCTGTATCGAAATCACTGGGCATGTTTCAGCCCATCACTACTTGCTGATTTGACGTAGCATTTAATCCCGTAGGGAAATTGACGGAAACCAATCGAGAGTGCTTCTGAGAGCACAAGGTTTGCTAGTGCAGTCGTATAGACTCCACTTTAGTTTGTGATTTAATTCCGTCCATTTATTGGGGATATACTGTGGTATCTCTTGGTGTTTTGACATGACCGATTTTCGGGATCTAAATACTGTACTGGTAAGCATTTTCTCTGGAATTATTTTTTTTCTATTGCTTGTGAAGCGCGTGGGCGCCGTGACGCTAACGTTTCTTTTTTTCAATATTTCTAGAGACTTTCCACGTTCGTCATATAGGACCGAGACCGTCGAATTTTCCTTAGTCCTCACACACACTAACAAGGTAATTATTGCTAGTTTTTTGCCTAAATTAATGATTTAATTGCTTTATCTGTGTTACCTTTTTTGTGCATGGTCCGCCATTTGCTTTGCGTCCCATATGTTATCTTATCTACTCCATTTTATCAAATCTTGAGTTTTGATCATATGGGGAAGATTATAATTTCTTTTAGGGGTGATTTATCCCTATATTTGTTATATTCAAGTTGTCTTTACCTTAGTACCTCTTTTATTTGCTGATGGGAATTGCAAGTCCATGGTTTTTTTTTCTGGGGGAATTTGTTTTATAAGGAAAATATATTTATGCAAGGGGGGCTATGTTTTTTTTTTTATTAAAGTAAGGGGGCTTCGTCTAATGCGCACTGGGTTATTTCAGGGTTTTACTGGAAGGCCACAACTTTTACGAGCAGGGTAGAAGCAGGTTTTACTAGCGGGCCACCACTGTAACCACCAGGCTACCACTTTTACTAGCGGGCTGCCAGTTCGATTACGTGGCTACAAGTCCTGTCTCCGGGTCCCTTTTATTGGCGAGTCATCTGCTAGCTTCACCCCCAGGGCCAGTGCCCTAGCAGTACCAACAGGTGCCCGGCACCTTTACCCGAGTTCGACGGATCTAAGTGGTATCGTACAGAAGCTTAAGTTTATTTACTCATTTATTATTGTTAACCGCTCTGAATTTTCTTTCTCTTTAATATAAATCAAGCATTGACAGTCGGGCTTTGAAGTGGCTATTACATCTCCTCATTTAATTTAATTATTGTGGCAGTTCATTGCTACATTTAAAATTGGTGCAGCTATTAGCGCACGCATACCTAGATGGAATTAGCTTAGTTAACATCAAAGTGATCACTTCGGTTAGTAGTGTTTAATGCATTTAGTTGTAAGGCATACAGAATCGAGTATTAACAACAGAATTGGTATCCGTACAATCACCATATTGTAGCAATTATTAGTTAAATTTAGTAGACATTCTTTTGTCTTAACTAACCACATTTCCATTTAACATTTTACTCCAGATAGATTGTTGCTGTGTTTTCACTAAAAAGCAAATATATTGTTCCTTAAATTTTAGATTGTTTTCTTGTTAAGTTAATATTTTTGTTTTCTTGTTAGGTTGAAATTAAGTAACTTTTGATTTAATAAGCGGGCCTAGCCACCCTGCACAACACCAGCGGGGCTTTTTCAGTTTAGTTGGACAGAACTGGTGGCGCTCTAACGACACTACTATTGGGGCCGGGCATTTGTAACACAACTCTCCGAAGCTAGGTTTCCTTTTAATTGAAAAAAAAACTTTACTTAGAAGAAAAACGTGTTGCACTGTCTTTAATAAATATGGTAATTAATCTAAGGAGCATCTGATAGGACGCATTTCTCTCCCAAGCGAAGGTAAGAAGGCTTTACAACGTTTATTAGTAACATTGAAAATGAAAGTTTCAGCTATATTGACGAGCTTATTGCTGCTCTTCGTTTGGTCAAATGCAGAGTATTTTACTGTTGTAGGGTCCCGGTCCCTTCGAAATGACACACTTAGTCGGCGGACCTTGCAACATACATGGTAAAATGTTGATGATATTAACTATCAATTTCTGCGGCTAATTTATATGCACTGAAAGAGAAGTCATTAGCCGGATGATAGTTATGCAGGTTCAAACACCTACCACACACAAAACAAGATAAGTGTCTTTCAGTAACATCCCGACTTGGTCGATTCCACCGGACTACTTTGGTCGAGTTTCACTGTGCCGGCCTGGTCCGTCGCCGGAGGCGGATAACCCACTCTGTTTTTGATTTCGGCCGCCATCGTCATAAAGGCCTGCTCTACGTTGGTGGCGTTCTTGGCGGAAGTTTCTAGAAACGGGACGCCCAGCTGATCAGCGTATTCCTAAACAAAAAAAGACAGATTCAAGTCATAAATTATAAAATTTATATGCATATGTATTGAGAAACAAACAAAAAATTTGCTCAATTTAACAATAGACTATAGTTCAAGCCGGAAATAATAGTCAGTGACTCATTTTTAGTTTCATGGCGCGCCTCGAGGGGTAAGGGAAGAGAGAAGGAAATTCCAGTGGCGGATACAATTGCTTTGTAAATGAATATGTTATAATAACTATAATGGAATTGTAATAAGTAGACTTAGGCAAATATACACTTAAAAAAATAAAGTTTATGCACATACATATGCATGATTTTAGTCTAAAATATGCAAAAAACGTATATTCAAAATTATTCCTAAGTCTAGTAATAAGCAACAAAATTCTACTACAAACGAATAGTGCTATGTATTCATTAAGGCTAGGAAAAAAAGAGTCATGGATGATAAAGGGTTTTTCTTATCATAAAATACCATATTGAAAGTTGCATCGAAAGTTTACATCAAAAATCAATAAAATTTTAAGTTTACTACTCGTTATCGGAGGTTTGATCAGAATTTGATTCAGAATCATTACTATCACTACTTTCGGAACCAACATTGATAATAAGAGGTTCAACTATAACTTCGACCGTGGTATCCAAATCCCACATTTTTTGTTTTATGACATGTTCGATACACTTCTGCCAGTTAGCAGCTGTAACGTTATCAATAGCTTCGTTTAACAAACACACATACACGGTTTTTACCAATGCATGTTCGCCCACAGTTAAATGTATTTTCACTTTTTTCGCAGGGGGGCCAAGACTTGTCGAAGCTTCGCTCTTTCCATTTTACAAATTAATATTTTGAATTAACAATACAAAAATTCACAGTCCTTCGCAAAGATGCAACCGGGGAGACATTGAAAATGATGAATCAAAACGCAAAAATGTGATTTGCGTTGAAATTCATATAGTTTCCAAAAGCAGAGTTTAAAAAAAGTAAAAATACAAACACACGAGTGTTTATAATATAGGTATATAATTAAAGAAATGCATTTTTAGCAATAATATTAAACATTATCATAATTAAAACAAAAATAAATAAAACAAATTAAGCGAGTCTGCTAGTACTCGAGACTGATGTGTAAACATATCCTATAACGACATCGGTTGTAAAAAAATGACAGCAGCAAGTTATGTTCCCAAGCGGTAACCCATCCAAGTACTAATCACGCCCGACGTGGCTTAACTTCAGTGATCGTACGAGAACTGGCATTTTCAACGTGCTATGGCCGTTACCTGTACATTTTAGCTTGTTCATAGAATAAAAACAAAAACATTCGCATTTATAATATTAGTTAGGGTTAGGAATCTTTAATAATACGCACTGGCCGCTTCGGAGCGGATTAATTCACTGCACAAATTCGACACGAAAATCTAATGCCACCAGGAATAACATCAACATATGGACACAGCATATTTACCTTATAATCTTGGGCCGACATCCTTTGATGTGGGACAGTCAATAACCAGCTTTTTCCAATTTTACTGTTTTAAACGTCTGAGCATCTGAATAATACTTTTGACAGTTCGTTTAATTTAAAATAATAATATGCTTTTTTATCGTCTAAAATTTGTTTAAAAACGATTTTAAATGGCAAAATTGTATAAAAATCCGAAAATTCTGACTTTTTTAGGACGATAGCCGTGGCTTCGGACGAATTTGTCGTGGATTTTGAAGCGAAAATCAATTTAAATTCAACCGTCTATTAAAAATAAGCTGTGATATGGATCCAAATACACTGCGAATATAATATAATAAAAATAATACTTTTGACGGTTCGTTTAATTTTAAATATGCTTTTTTATCGTCTAAAATCCGTTTAAAACGATTTTAAATGGCAAAATTGTATATAGTACTGTCCTAGCGCGTAAGATGTTTACACATCAAAAACTCAAAAGATCAAATTATCTCAATGTCATTCAAGGTAAGACACCACAAAACAGTCCCAAGGACGTTCAAGGTCATACACGTTTGGAGCAATCCCAAGGTCATATGCGCGACCTTCAACAAAAACTCAAGGATATTCAAGGTCAAATGTCAAGGACATTCAAGGTGAAATTAGGTCAATGTCATTCAAGGTCGAATACACTTAAGACCAAGTGGGCGGGGTCTATCTCAAAGTCACCGGCGGGGGGTGAGGGGGCAAAAAATTGGAGGGAGGAGAATTGAGGCCGTCTATAGCACTCTACTGTGGATTAATTCACTGCATACTATCGACACGAAAATCTACAAAGCTTATTCTTTTACCAGCTAGTCATCTTGGGCCGACATCCTTCGATTTGGGAAAGTCAATAATCAAATTTTGCAAATTTTAGGGCTATGATTCAATATTGTTTTAAACGTCTGGACATCTGAATAATACTTTTGACAGTTCGTTTAATTTAAAATAATATGTTTTTTTATCATCTAAAATCCGTTTAAAAACGATTTTAAATGACACAATTGTATAAAAATCCGAAAATTCGGACTTTTTTAAGACGATAGCCGTGGCTTCGGACGAATTTGTCGTAGATTTTGAAGGGGAAATTCATTTTAAATTCAACCGTCCATTAAAAAACCAAACGTATAGAAGGAAAATTATAGAAGAGGGCCTTGCCTGAATATTGTTTTAAAAGTCTGGGCATCTGAATAATACTTTTGACGGTTCGTTTAATTTAAAATATGCTTTTATATCGTCTAAAATCCGTTTAAAACCGATTTTAAATGGCAAAATTGTATAAAAATCCTTCACGGACGTCCTGGATTAGCTTGCTCCTCAATGCAACGGCTTATAATGTCACAATCGGTTTACACATTTCCGTCCCATTTGCCGAGATTTACCCTCATACCGCCGGAAAATCTATTAATATATAATTAGCCATAACGTTACTGTAATATTTTTAACCTGTTCTGATTTTGCTTAGCCCGTTTTGGCTATTTCTAGTCACTTTTGGTTAGTCGTTCAAACAACTTTCAGTTAGTTCCAACTTATTGATGTGTACACATCTTACGCGGCGGTATGAGGGTAAATCTCGGCAAGTGGGACGAAAATGTGTAAACCGATTCTAGCCGCTAGGACGGTATTATATACAATTTTGCCATTTAAAATCATTTTAAATAGATTTTAGATGATAAAAAAGCATATTTTAAATTAAACGAACAGTCAAAAGTATTAATTATTAATTATTATATTCGCAGTGTATTTGGATCCATAGCACAGCTTATTTTCAATGGACGGTTGAATTTATAATGAATTTTCGCTTCAAAATCCACGACAAATTCGTCAGAAGCCACGGCCATCGTCCTAAAAAAGTTTTTATACAATTTTGTCATTTAAAATCGTTTTTAAACAGATTTTAGATGATAAAAGAGCATATTATTATTTAAATTAAACGAACTGTCAAAAGTATTATTCGGATGCCCAAACGTTTAAAACAATATTGAGTCATAGCCCTCTTCTAAAATTTGCAAAATTTGGTTATTGACTTTCCCAAATCTAAGGATGTCGGCCCAAGATTACTAGGTAAATAAGCTCTGTCCATATGTTGATGTTATTCCTTATGGCATTAGATTATCGTGTCGAATTTGTGCAGTGAATTAATCCACTCCGAAGCTGCCAGTAAGTATTATTAAATAATCCTAACTAATATTATAGATGCGAATGTGTTTGTTTGTTTGTTTCTTACGCTTTCACGCATAAACTGTTCCGATCATCATGAAATTTTGTACAGATATTTTCAAGAGTATAGTAAAGAACATAGGATACTTTTAGCTTTTACCCGGAGCTTCGTTCGCGTTGTTTTTTTATTATTTTAAACTTGGTTATTAAACCTAATTTTTATTCTATGACCAAGCTAAAACGTACAGCCAACGGCCATAGCATGTTGAAAATGCCAGTTCTCGTCCGATCACTGAAGTTAAGCAACGTCGGGCGGGGTTCGTACTTGGATGGGTGACCGCTTGGGAACACAACGTGCTGCTGTCATTTTTTTACAACCGATGTCGTTATAGGATATGTTTACACATCAGTGTCTCGACTACTAGCAGACTCGCTCAATTTTTTTTTAGTCATTTGAACTGACTCCGATACGTCATAATCAAATTTAATCTTTTTGGTTAGTTTTGGTTAGCCGCAAAAATTCGGTTCGTTTTGGTTAGTTTTAACTTACTTTAATTTTTGCAATCTATTCCGATACGGTTTAGCCCGTTTTGGTGCTTTTGGTTACTTGTGATTAGTTTTGGTTAGTCATTCAATCAGCTTTCGATTAGCTTTAGTTAGTTTTAAATTATTTTAGTAATTTGAACCGGTTCCGATACGTTATGGTTAATTTTAGTTAGTCGGCAAAATTCGGTTTATTCAAGTTCGTTTCACCTTACCTAAATATTTTTAATATGTTCTGATATGTTTTAGCCCATTTTGGTGCTTTTGGTTAATCGTTCACTTAACTTTCGGCTAATTTCAGTTAGTTTTAATTTATTTTAGTTATTTGAACCGGTTCCAAAACGTTATAACCAATTTTAGTGCTTTTGGTTAGTCACCAAAATAAGGCGAATTTGAATTAGTTTCAACTTACTTCAATATTTTAAATTTTTTCGATACGTTTTAGCCCGTTTTGGTGCTTTTAGTTACTTTTGGTTAGCTTTGGTTGGTTATTCAATCAATTTTCGGTTACTTTCAGTAAGTTCCAATTTATTTGAGTCATTTGAACCGGTTCCGATACGTTAAAACAATTTAAACGTTTTTGGTTAATAATTTAGGTCGTCGCAAAAATTCGGTTAATTTGAGTTAGTTACTTATTTTATTCTTAATCTGTTCCGATACGTCTTAGCCCTTTTTGGTTACTCTTGATTAGTTTTGGTTAAACATCTTTTGGTTAAGTTTAGTTAGTTTTCATTTATTTTACTCATTTGAACCGTTAGTTAGTCGCCAAAATTCGGTTAATTGTTAGTTTCAACTTGTTTTAGCCCCTTTTGATGCCTTTGGTTACTTTTGGTCCATTTTGGTTAGTCGTTCAATCAACTTTCGGTTAATTTCAGTTAATTTTAATTTATTTTAATCATTTGGACCAGTTCCATTACACTATAACGAATTTTAGGGTTTTTGGTTAGTCACCAAAATTCGGTTAATTTAAGTTAGTTTTAACTTACTTCAATATTTTAAATCTATTTCGATGCGTTTTAGCCCGTTTTGATGCTTTTAGTTACTATTGGTTAGTCGTTCAGTCAAGTCTCAGTAAAGTTCAGTTAGTTTTAATATATCTTAGTCATTTGAACCGGTTGCGGTACGTTATAAGCAATTTTAATGTTTTGGTTAGTTTTAGTTAGTCGCCAAAATTCGATTAATTTGGGTTAGTTTTAACTTACTTCAATATTTTTAATCTATTTC
>MU187704.1:12175-30959 GCA_016904865.1 Pissodes strobi | reverse complement strand
TTTGGGTTAGTTTTAACTTACTTCAATATTTTTAATCTATTTCGATACGTTTTAGCCCGTTTTGGTGCTTTTGGTTAGTTTTGGATAGTCGTTCAATAAACTTTTGGTTAGTTTCAGTTAGTTCCAATTTATTTTAGTCATTAGAACTGACTCCGATACGTTATAATCAATTTAAGTTTAAATAAACAAGCTAACACGATCTCTCACGCGTACGACGTCATGTGTGGCAAATGTAGCATGCACTTTTTCACGATTTGAGGCCCTATTTAGGAAAATAGAAACATTTTCAATGTTAAAACAAAACGATAACCTAAACCCGCAAGCGCGACTATGCAACAGATCTCTCACAAGGTACATGCTCGTTTACTGTTGCAACGTTGCGACCTCCGCCCGACGGTCGTAAAATATCAGTACATTTACGTCCGTCGATCACGAACCTCTGTTAAAATACAGCTGCTTCAAATGCTCCGCGTAACGCGCGTATACGGGTCACAATGAATTTGGTAGCGGTGCACGTTTTGTGGCGGAACGCTGTGTCCGCATTTAGAACAAGCGGCATTTTGCGAGCATTTCATACCAGATTTATTGTTAAATATTAAATATTACTTTAAGCCGCTCACGTTGGTCTGTTTTCGAACTAGTGACTGACGTCACTGACTATTATTTCCGTCTTATACTATAGGCTATATTACATTCAGAGCATTATCGGGTTCTTGGCAACTTTGCACTATGAAATATCCTTGTAACCAATTTTCCAGATAAGATTTACAAGCCCAAATGTGCAACATTTAGGACACTACAACTTACCAACCTATTTGTTCTTCTCAATCAATTCTTACCTTAGCAGTCTGAAAATCTACCACTTTCCTAGTGGTAAGATCGCTCTTATTTCCTACGAGTAATTTGTTCACGTTGTCACACGCGTAACTTTCGATTTCCTCTAGCCACCCTTTCACGTGGTTAAACGAGTCCTGGTCCGTGCAATCGTATACCACGATGATACCGTGCACGCCCTTGTAGAAAGGCTTCCTGAACGTTTTATATCTCTCCTGTCCGGCGGTGTCAGACTAAAAATAAATGTATATAATGAAAGAGGCGCCAAGTTGGAAGAGTACTTTTACTTCGCTGTTAATAAGTTATCAATTGTACACGTGAAGATATGCCAAAATTTTTTCAGAGTGAGTTGCTCAAATGTTTTAACTACAGATACATTAATCAATATGTCAGAAATACTTCAGGTTAGCTTGCTGGAAACTACATAATTCCTTTGAACCATTATTTGCTCCTTCACCAGTTCCTGTTCTTTCTGATGGAGGATTTGGACTTTTAAGAATCAAATTTGCTGTAGATTCTGGATAATTTATCTTCATCGTCTTCCAGACTTAAGAGTTCTTCAAGGAAAATATACTGTTCAAATACAAGGAAGCAAGTTAACTCTTGATACAAGTGATCAGCGCTTTTGTAATATTGTATATTTTCTTCCAGTCAATGTTAATAAATTATCCGGGAGAAAACTGTCTTGCCTTCTTTCTGTCTTCAGGGCAGGTGAACGCAGATGGCGCACGAGGCGGACGCTGTCATATCCCCGCCAAATTGAAATTAAGCATCTCTTCTTTTTTTTTTGTTTATTTCCACTCCAGCTCCGTGTGCCACGCGATGCGACGTGTCCCACCCACTGCCATTTCAATGAACTGACTCTAAATATTATGTCGGTCACTTGTGTCTTCTGCCTTATCCACTCATTGGTTTTGTGGTCGCATAGTGATATTCCCAATAACTTGCGTTCGATGGCCCTCTGTTGGTTTGTTAATCGTTTTTTTGGTCAAGACCCATGTTTCGGACCCGTATGTTATGGAGAATGGGAGAATGTATTCGTTGTAAATTTTTGTCTTCATTTCCATGGGGATTTTCGTATTTAGGATGTGTTTCAATTTACCGTAGGCCGCCCAGCCTAGTCTGATTTTTCTGTCAATTTCTAGGTATTGATATTGTTTGTCGAAGGAGATTGTTTGGCCTAGGTATATGTACGATTCGACTTTTTCAATTTGTTGTTCGTTCTGTTGTTACATTTGTCATGTATTTTGTTTTTGTACTGTTCATTTCTAGTCCTACATTTCTCGATTCTTCTTGTAGTTGTATAAGCATCTCTGTGAGTTCTTCTTCGTCCTTTGCAAATAGGTAGTACAATATCATCGGTAAATCTAAGGTTTTGTAGGTGTTCGCCTTGGATGTTAATTTCTTTTCCAGTCCAATTCAGTTCTTTGAAGCCGTCCTCAAGGACCAAGGTGAAAAGTTTTGGCGAGACGATGTCACCTTGTTTATATAACACCTCTGTCGGTTTTGATTTTATTCGTGGTTTCGTGAACTCTTATTGTCATTGATGATTTTTTGTAGATGTCATCAATTAGATTTATGCACCTTTGGTCTATTCTAGCGTTTCTCATTGATTTAATTATTGCCCAGTTCTCTATTGTATCAAAGGCTTTTCTAAACTCAATAAGTGCCATCCATATCGGTATGTTATATTCCGACGTTTTTCTCAGTATCTGTCTTACTGTAGTACGAATCAATATAACTAAAAGAAATAACATTGTAAAACTGAATGGCCAAATAGACTATGAATCTTCCTTAACATTTATTAAATTTAATATTGTTACGTTTTTCCGTGGGTTCTGAACGAAATCACAACTTTTACTATTTTACAATAATACTCTCTTTATTCTTAATCACTGTATATACAATTAAACACACTAAACTACTCTTATAACTTTACAATTAATGGCTCTTTACAATTCAACACTCAAGGCTTAACTAACTCAATACGCTTTAGGTCTGCTATTTATATACAATCTGAAATCTATCACGAATACTCGGGAAGAAGCGAGGCTACTCTACTTGATTCTCAACCAGGGCATCGAGATAATTCCTCAGTTCCTGAATCTTCGCGGCCGGCGATGACTCATACATAAACGCGGCATAACCATGGCTGGACTGCTGATCTATAAGCCCTGAAAAATAGTGATATGTGTTGGTCCCAATTTTTCTGATGTTCATCTACGACTTTTCACAAATGTTCTTCAATGGTCTTGTTAAAGCTCTCAACCATGCCGTCTGATTGTGGATGTAAGGCTGTAGTCCGTGTTTTATGGATGTTGAGTAAATCACAAACTTTCTGGAAAACCTTGGACTCGAAGTTAAGTCCTTGATCTGAGTGCAGCTCTAACGGAACAGCAAATCTGCTGAATAGGTTATTCACGAGGACCTCTGCTATAGTAACAGCTTCTCGATCGCAAATACTTCAGGCCATTTACTGAAGAGTCAATTGCCACTAATATGTACTTGTTACCATTATTTGTTTCTGGAAAAGAGCTACGTCAATGGCGATACGTTCAAACGGTAGGCTCATATTATACTGTTTCATTTTTCCCTTAGATCTTGACTTGGGGCACAGGTTGATCACTGCCGACAGCACATCTGCGTAGTTGACCCAGTAAAATCTGTCACGGATCCTGTCAATCGTTTTGTCCACTCCGAAATGAGCACCAGATTTTCCATTATGAACTTCTTCCAGGACTTCCAATATCTTCTTCCTTGGTACCACTAACTATGTCTTCACTACTTTTCCATCGGCGCTTTCCCAGGCTCGTTTAAGAAGTCCATTTTCCACCACCAGGGAGTCCCACTAAGCCCACAAAGTTTTAAAAGCAAATCCTTTAGTTGAAATCTCTCTCCAGCTTGGTCTTGGCTGATGTTCTTCTTTAGCTTTTAGCAATTTCACTATCCTCAAGCTGATCCTTTTTAAGTTGCTCTGTGGTCCACTGCTGATCAACCTTAAATTTCATTTGCCTAATGGGAGTAATTCCTTTTCGTTGATCTATTCTTTGGCAATGCTTACAATTATCCTCGCATGGATAAAGCATCTGCATTATTATGCAATCTCCCTGCCCTGTGCTTAACCTTAAAGTTATATATTTTTATAGGGATATGGGTATATATTCGGGAGAAAATACTGGGCATCTGCATATCCATCCTGCCAATATTTGCGAAAATATTTGAAATGTTACTCAAGGCCAGGCTCGTCAATTATATTGAGAAACATAAGTTTCTTAACTCATCTCAATTCGGCTTCAGAAAGGGTCACTCGACTATCAAGGCCATATTAAAACTTGTGGACGGCATAGTTGGAGGCTTTGAAGAGGGCAAAATCACAGATATTACTTTTCTGCACCTTTGCAAGGCCTTTGACTGTGTTGACCATGAAAGGCTTTTGTTTAAATATGAGCACTATTATGATATTAGGGGCCTGCCATTACAGCTGCTAAAATCATATCTTTCTGACAGGGTGCAGTCTGTGGGCAGTAGGGGTGATTTGTCGGGTCCCCAGAGAGTTAAGTATGGAGTGCCCCAGGGCTCAATCCTGGGACCAATTCTTTTTATCCTGTACATAAATTACCTAACCCACTATCTTGAGCCAGATTCCTGTATACTCTATGCAGATGACACAAATTTAATCTCCTCAGACTCTGACCTCCCAAAGCTTAACGACAAGATGACTACTGCTGAGGAAAGGGGGAGGGAGTGGTTCATCCAAAATATGTTGACATGAATGCCCAGAAAACCCAAAAACTTGTCCTTTCATCACTGGAGATTCTATAGGGTTGTTGGGTATTACGCTTACTATGATGATATGATTATGATGATTACTCTTGGCATTGTCACTTCGATCAACTTTGTAGAAGACTTTCTACCAGCACTTTTGTGCTAAGAAGGTTAAGGCAACTGGTGGATGAATCGACCCTGCTCACCACATAATATGCATTCTTCTTCAGTCATCTTTCATATGGTACTTTGGGGAAATGCAGGTCGAGCTATTGGAGCTTTTCGCTTGCAAAAAAGAGCAGTTCGAGTTATTGTAGGAACAGGTTGCAGGAAACACTGCAAACCTTTTTTCATCCAGCATAAACTCCTGACTCTACCAGGACTATACCTGTATCAATCTCGTGAAGAGATTTATAGTATAAAGGGTGAGCTATTGCGGAATGGGGATATTCATGAACATAGTACCAGGGCTGCAAACCAGTTGCGACCTAAAATGCTTCAACTGCAGATTTCTAAAAATAACTCACTGCCTCTCAATGCCTATAACAAGCTTAATACTACCACTAAAGCTCTGAACCTAAAACAATTTAAATCAACAGTTAAGGGATACCTCATAAAAAATGCCTTTTACAGTGTCTCCGAGTATATGACGGATCTCACGGATTAGAGTCATAAACAAACCCTTATAGATTAGTTGACTTTTGAATCTCGGGAAACACATTTTATCTACATGTATGTAGTCTAGTGATTTTAACTTTTTCAATAAATTAAAAAAAAAATTCATTACATCTGTGTACATGTATGTACAGTCCATACGTTATGAACACTTTTTTTATGTTTTTGTGTGACAATTTTATCTATGTAAATGTGAAGTGTTGGGTTTTTAGTTTTGTACACTTTGTGTTTCTGAAGTTTTGTTCATGTGACTCTTCTTATCTATGAACATTTCATGCTCTCATAATGTCATATTGTAACAACAGGTGTGTTTTAAATTTTATTTGTACCTATAATTATTATAATTTTATTATGTTTTATGTTTTATTTTTTTTTAACAACCGACTTGTGTAAACAAATTCATTTGTAGAGCATGTAATATCATTCATTATATTGTTGTAACTTTTCAAGCCATCTGGCTACCTGTCCTTCATGCCATTTAAGTGCTGCATGATCAGTCCTTATTAGAAATTCTTGTCCATACAGATATTGATGGAAATGCTCAACAGACCGTACTAATGCCAAAAGCTTTTTTCGGGTTATACAATAGTTACGTTCAGGTTTCGAAAGTGTTCGCCTGTAGTATTCAATAACTCGTTCTTCTTCTGCTTGTACTTGCGATAAAACTGCTCCGATGCCGGTGTTGCTTGCGTCTGTGTCCAACACAAATTTACCCTTTTGTTCCGGATATCCCAATATTGGACTAGAACATAGAGCCGCTTTTAATTTCCTGAACGCAGAATCACAGTTATAATCCCAGTTATAATTTGCTCGGTCTTCAGTGAGCTTATGTAGAGGTGCAGCTATATTTGCAAATAATTCAACAAATCTTCTATAAAAAGTACATAGTCCAAGGAAGCTACGTAGTTCATGTTTGTCGCGAGGACGAGGCCAGTCTTTGATTGCTGTAATCTCGTTGATCGGTTTGTATTCCCTCTGATGACACGACATGCCCGAGCAATTCAACTTTTTGTTGGAAAAGAAAACATTTCTTTGGATTCAGTAAGAGCTGAGCATTCTTGATTTTAGTAAAAACTTCATGCAGGTTTTGTAGGTGCTCATCGCAAGTTTTTCCCATTACCATTATATCATCAAGATAGATCAGGCATGTCTTCCAAGTGAGGCCTCGTAGAACAACTTCCATCAGGCGCTCAACAGTAGCGGGGGCATTGCATAGTACGAAGGGCATAACTTTAAAGTGATATAAACCGCTTCTGGTAGAAAAGGCATTCTTTTTTAACACCTTAAATTAAATGCCATGGGAAAACGCATTGAGCTTGGATGATCCCCTTCAGAAGTTTCATAATATTTTGGTATCTTTATTTAAAAGTTCTTTTCCGTTAACCACTATAAAAAATAATGCAAAAAAACCATGGCTTACAAAGGGCATAAAAATATCAGGTAAAAATATGAAAGCACTACATTATATCAGAAAGTATTTTTCTCAAAATATACCTTTTGTAACCTTTTATAATAATTATCGTAGAGTTTACAGAAAAATCATAAAATTTGCCAAATATAACTATTATCAACGTCGTATATTTGATTCAAAAAATAAATCTAGAGAATCTTGGAAAATTGTCAACGGGTTGATAGGCAAGGGCACCCCACCCTCTGTCCAGCTCTTCACTTCTTAATGCTTGTCAGATGAATAGTTTTTACTGCAATATAGTAAGTAACTTGCCTTTTAATACTTGTGGCGATGGTGTGGATTTTCATGAATATTTGAGTCACTTGTCTGTTCCAGATGCATTCTTTTTTGCTCCAGCTTCAGTCTTGGAAATTCAAGAAGTTTTACCGCAAATTTCCAAAAAAAAATTCTTCTGGATATGATGAAATATCGGTCAGGGTGTTGCTGGCTTTGCCAGAGACAGCTTTGAGTGTGTTGGCAGAGGCTATTAATATCTCTTTTTCAACAGGAATGTTCCCGTCTTGCTTAAAGAAAGCTTTTATTATCCCTTTATTCAAGGGTGGAGAAACTAGTCAAGAATAGGGTTGTTAAATTTTTAAACTTGCACAACCTTATTAGTGTACAACAATTTGGCTTTCAGGTATCCAAAAGCACCACTGATGCCATTTTTAATTTTTTAGAAAAGTTGTATCTTGGACTAAACAAAGGTGATTGTGTAGCTGCGGTGTTCTGTGACTTGTCAAAAACCTTTGACTGTGTCAGCCACAGAATACTGCTAAGGAAGTTGGAAGCTTATGGTTTTAGGGGGCTGGTTTGGGAGTGGTTTCGTTCATATTTGGTGGGAAGTGCAGACTGTGACTTTTCAAGGCCAAAACTCCAATGAAATGGAATCAATCATAGGTGTCCCTCAAGGTTCAGTACTGGGACCTCTCTTATTCTTAATTTATGTGAATGATTTGCCTCATCTTTCAATAAATGGCCATTTCCCCATCTTTGCTGATGATACCACCATTCTGTGGCATAATAAAGACTCTCAACAACTTGAGGCAAAGGCCAAGGCATAAACAATTGCCAACGGGAAGAAGAATTCGACCGGCAGTTTCCCCCAATGCGCGGCAATCGCAACCATGAGCAGGCACCGAGAAAGCAACCACCACAAAATGTAAATCAGGTTAGTGGTACTGCTCGCGCAAACCCTAATGTGAATAACGCTAATCCAAATGTAAATATTTCATCAGTTATGTCTAACTTAAACAATGTTGTTTCGAGAATCAACAACCTCGTAAACTTAGAGCAACTTTTTCAAGCCCTCGAGCATTATTCCAACATGTTGGAAGCATGCCGAGGAGATAAAGCGGAGATTATTCAGGCGTCAATCCGCTTTTTCTCTCACGAGTACGCAAGATTCAATGTATAAATGTTACTTGTCGCATCTTGGAATTGTAATGGTATTAGGTCCAAACTGGGCGAATTTCGTAACTTTATGTATTCATCCAATTTTCAGATCGTTTTCCTCAATGAAACGAATTTGGTTCCTAACTTTACTTTTAAGATTAGGAACTATAATATCGAGCGTTTTGATAGGCCTGATCGAAACGGGGGAGGCGTGGCCTGTCTCATACATAGGTCGCTCTGTTATAAAAGGATTCAACACCTGCGATCCGCAATAGAACACGTCTGTGTCGAGACGGAGAGTGGCCTACGTATTTGTGGCGGCTATGCGCCCCCGCGTCTCCGCCTCACGGAAAATGACCTCTTTGCTTTATTACCGCAGACCAGAGTATCCCTGTTGATAGGGGATTTAAACGCCCCGCACGCCGAATGGGGCGGCGTAACTAACTCCAGGGGTAGATTATTCAAGAGGATAATCGAAAATGATCTGGAAATGTCCTATCACCGAACGCCAAATCCCACCTTTCTTCGTAGTCCCTCGTTCCTGGACGTCGCTACTACTAGGGGAACGATACAAACTACACAATTACAGGAGCCTAACGACCTAAACTCGGACCACCTTCCAATCAGGATTGGCCTGTACTGCAGGGTCCCTGTGGAAAATGACACCGTCATTTCGTACAGGAATACTGATTGGAGGGATTTCCGAGCTAGGCTCAACGAGTTAACTGTCGTCCCTGAACAAATAGCGACTGTCCAGGAGCTTGAAAACGAGGTAGATCAACTAACTTTGAATATCCAGCGCATCCGCGATGCCATGTGTCCTAGAGTCACTCTGCACCCTAGAACAGAATCCCTTCCCGAACCTATCCTCGATCTCATCACCTATAGAAATCGCTTTCGACGAAGATGGCAGAGAACCCGGACTAGACAGGGCACCGCTCAAATCAACGCACTGACGGAGGAAATAAGGATAAAAATCCGGGAACACCGTAACAATGCGTGGATGGCTTACATAAATACCATCAAGAGGGAGGACGGCTCATTGTGGAAGTTGGCCAAGCGAGTCCGCTGAGGCATGACGCAAATTCCTGCAATTAGGCATCGCGACCTTGACATAACTGATGAGCAGGGAAAAGCGGAGGCCTTCGCGGATTACTTGGAAGGCGTCTACAGTGAGGCGCCCGACACCCTGCCCGAGCAGGAACGCATTAGCGCGGCCGTAAATATCTTTAAACAACGTAAATATCCTATCCCCCCGTCAGTGCTTGACAAGATGAGAATAACGCCAGCGGAAATCCGCAAAATACTCAGTCATCTTCCAAGAAATAAAGCTCCCGGCCCGGACAACATTCCGAATATAGTCCTGAAAAACTTACCCAAGAAAACACTTATCCAGCTAATGCATATAGTTAACGCGGTAATCCGACTGCAACATTTCCCTCGATCCTGGAAGGTAGCGTGCGTCATTCATTTCCCTAAACCGGGAAAAGACCCAACCCTGGCATCCTCTTACCGCCCTATATCCCTGTTGAGCACCCTCGGGAAGGTAGCTGAAAGGCTTATCTTGTCGAGGGTTAACAGGATAGTAGAAGAGCTCAATATACTTCCGAACGAGCAATTTGGCTTTCGCGGGCAACATGGCACCGTCATGTTGGCCGCGAAAATAGCCACTGACATCTACAAGGGTTTTACTAACAAACAGTCGACCGAACTTTTGCTGCTCGACATCGCAAAGGCATTCGACAGGGTGTGGCACGATGGGCTGCTGTACAAACTGTTGGCAAAGTACAGCATGCCACTGTACTGGGTAGCGCTCATCGGGTCATACCTTGCCGGTCGCTCTTTTGTCACTCGAATTGGCCACCACAACTCGCGCAGTAGAAGATTGCTTGCGGGGGTGCCACAAGGTACAGTAATGTCGCCGCTACTCTTCAATCTTTTTATAGCAGATATTCCGTCTTGTCCTAATACCCATAAAGCCCTTTTTGCCGACGACACGGCAATCTATTCCCTCGATCCTAAAGCGGAAGTGGCAAAATCTAACTTGGTCGAACAGTGTACTTATGCCCTATTACGAGAGATGGAAGGTCACCTTAAATGCAGCTAAGACTGAACTCATCGTAATAACACGTAAGAGGAAGGACGTCGACGTCACTCCTCTTGTAATAGGGAATAATGCAATACTACCAAAGACCCAAGTTAAATATCTTGGCATTATATTTGACAAAAAATTAAACTTTAGCAATCACTTTCGAGCTATTGCAGCTAAAAATGCCTATATCAAAAAAGGACTTAATATGTTGATAGCGGGCCGATCCTTTTTAAGCCCAGCTAATAAGCTTATATTGTATAGAACAGTAATTAGGCCGGCTCTTTTCTACGGTGCTCCGGTCTGGTGTTCGGCGGCTAAAACTCATAAACGGAAACTCCAGGTGATCCAAAACTGTTACCTGCGAGCGGCGTTTTCCTTAACTCTGAGAGACCGAGTCCGGACTGAGGACCTGCATGCTTGGGCAAAAATGGAGTACGTCGATGAATTCATTGACACCCTGGCATGCAGGTTTTACGCCCGACAGATAAGAGGATCGCCGCTTACAGCAAATATTGCCGACATTAGATACAACCCGGAGCGCCGTATAATACACGGCACGATCTATCGGGAAATTACCTTGTTCTATCAACAACTAATGCCTCCCTAGACTCAATTTCCCGAGGGCATATTAACTTGCACCATAAAAATCGCATCTAATATCTAAAACCATGAACTAACTTTCTAAAACAGTCTATTTCTAACTTTTCAAATTTCACAAAGTATCGAAGAGCAGGAGCACATCGCCCAACTGGGTAGTATGAGCGACCTGCCTCCTGATTGGCTAGCTCACCGTGTTCGGACACGGGGGCCGGGCCTGACAAGGGACATGCGAAGCGTATAAATATGCAGCAGCAGTACCTTAGCCATTCATTTCAGCACATGCCACGGAAGCGTCCATGTCTCCGCAGGCGGACCGTGAAATTCGATTCATGCGACCTAATACTATTCAATTGCTACTGTAACAGGCCTACGCCTAGTAAGCCTATACACACGTGTAAATACATCTTGTATATATATTCTGTATATACTTATTTTATGTTGTATAGTGTGCTGGTCCATTTTAACATTATGATTCCCTGCTCGAATCATGAGCAGTTTTAAACAGGGTTTTTCATTGTTTTTCCCTGTGTTTCCCCCAGGCAGTAACATATACCCCATTTTACAAGCTTTTTCATCAACCAAGAGCTTTATGCAATTCTAAGAGTAATAACGGCTTTGAAGGGTCCGCCCAAAGAAAGCGAAAACAAAAAGCAGTACCACATAACCTAGTAAACTAAATAGGCTAAGATCAACCCCCACTAAGGGTGTCAGCTGCTGTTAGCAATGGCGTTGATCGAACAACGCCACGCACATAAAATGCGCTTGTATTACTTGTTAATATAGACATATTTAGACTAGGCATGTAGTTATAACTTGTTAATAACTAAAATAAAGACAATTAAGAGCTAACTTGAGGCAAATATCCAGTCTGACTAGTGATTGGTAAAAAAGTGGTGTAATGCTAATGAGCTTTGCCTCAATATTGCTAAGACCAATATCTTAAAATTTAAATGTGTTTTAAATTATGTTTATTTGAGCGATGATGTTGTGACACCTTCTGACCTTAGTAAATTCCTTGGTCTGCACATTGATCCTGGGTTAAAGATCGAGAATCATATAAACTTATTATGCAACAAAATTTCTTCAGGCTGTTATGCTCTTCGGGTGATTGCGAATGCCTTAAATGGCTCAGTGGCCAGAACTTCATACTTTTCATTAATTGAGGCCCATCTCCGATGTGATGTTTGCTTCTGGGGATCATGTTCCCAATATATCTTTAATAAGGTTTTTATTTTACAAATGCGTATTTAAGGTTAGTTTTCGTAAGTCTTGTCGTTCCTTATTTGTTGAACACAAAATACTTACTTTGTGCTGTATTTTCATTTTGGAAACAGTTTGCCACATTTTTAAAAAGCATAAATTGAATTAAGTGTGGAGCAGGATACGGGTTATAATACTCGACAAACCTCATATGTTAGATTACTAATACCTAGATCTGAACAAGTAAAAAGCTAGATTGTGTATAATGGGGGAAAGATTTTTAACCATTTGCTCTTGTCTTTGCGCCAAACGAATACCATTCTTGCGTTTAGACGTTCCACCAAAAGATTCTTAAGCAAAGGCTACTGCTACTATACTTCAGCTGTCTTACTGTACATAAAACTACATTCTTCGATATGGGTAGGACTTCTACTCTATCTACTCTGTTGGACTTTACCAAAGATACGGCCGAACCAGGGTCAACAATAATTGTAATGGCGTTTTCGTTGATTTTTACTTTCATAGTTAGACTGTCGGCGTTTTTCCCTAGACTTTTTATGCGATTAGGCTTCGTCGGCACTTGTCCCGCTTTCTACTTTTCGAAATATGGTCACTCTATATTTAAATATACCACAAACAAATTAGTCTACTTACAATTTGTAACTTAATAGTTTCTCCATCTAAGTCAATAGGTTTGAGTCCCTGAAACAAATTAAGCATTGTTACGAAGCATATTTTTCTAATTTCTTTTTACTACTAAGCTGAAGTTTGAAAACTGCAACAAAATGCACAGCACAGTTTTAATACCACAATGCCGACCATGCACTCGACCCTTCATCAGGAGATGATTAACACACTCTTAATCATCTCCTACTGATACTAAGGTGTTTAGTGAAACGCATGTCAAGTGAAAAATTCTGTTTCTGTAGTGTGGACCAAACTGTGTTGTAGTTTTTTTACTAACGATTAAAATAATAAAATATACTTACATAAGTTGTACCAATGCAACACGGTTCCTCGTAAGTATTATTCTAAAACAAAATTAGATTTAAAATAAATAACTTTCAGCACAGTAACAAGATGTGGTCACTGGTCACAGTAATATTAGTATCACTTGCGGTCGACATCAGATTATTTGTAAAATTTTTAAGTAACAGATTCCGTCAACTAATCTGAATCCTATACTACTCGACCAAGGTAATCGCACTGTTGTTCTTTATGTCCAAGTTTTTAAACCTGAAGCAGCTAGTATTCCAGAGAAGGGGCGAAAGAAACAGTGAGTATAATACATAAAAATTTGCAATCCATAAATGATGCTCTACAAGATTTCATTGACTCTGAAAAGGATTGCTTTGCTTTATGTGTCAGTGAACATTGGAAGACCAGCGCGCAGCTATACTTCACTTTAAACTCCTGGCCTCATCCTTCGGCCATAACCAGGATTATGGAGGTGTGGCAATCTATGTAAAAAATGGACTGGAGTACAACAAGTCTTCATTGGAGAGCATATTTGAATGTACAACAATTGAACTGAAACTAGGCACTAAGAACGCTTTGGTAGTGGCCATCTATCAAGCACATCAGTCCCACACCGTGCGGGAATTCTTAGTTAGATTAGAAATTGTTTTAGGTATACTTCTGAATGATAATTGTTTGTGTTGCATTGCAGAAGACTTTAATATAAATATTTGAGATGCAGGAAATAATAATGTTCAGATTTTTTTTAATCATGTGTAATATATTTTAGATGGGGACCAATCAGAGCTGTATAGACAACATCTTTACAAATCTACAATCCGATCTCTTTTGGGCGGAGGTGGCAGACACTGACTTATCTGGCCACACTCCACAGAGATTGACCTTTTGCAGAGATGTGGGTAAGGCAACAAATAAAACAACAACTAAAAAGCGAAACTTTAACCCTTCAAATAAAAACAAGTTTAAGAGAGTCTTATCTTTTCAAGATTGGGAAACTATCTGCACGGTCCATCTTGTGAATGAGCAAGCACTCTTTGTTCCTCCTTTGATGAGTGTTTCCCACTGAGGAATAGCAAACATAAACAACGATCTTCCAAATCTTTTGAACTAACTCATGCATGTAAGAATGAGTTGGACATCCTACTTGTGCTCAGTCGTAGAGCTGAGAATAGGTACAAAGATGCAAATAAAATCAAAAAGCAGGAATATAGTTACCTTTTAAAAGAGGCTCGTGGAAAGAATATAATATAATAAATAATAGTGTAAATAAGTCAAAGTATGTCTGGCAGATTGTGAATTAAATTTGAGTAGCCTCAAAGCATGGAAATTCCAAGAGAACCTGTTGAAATTTCAAATAGGTTCAACAGTTTTGTGATCAGGGCCGCTCAAAATAAAGTTCTCTTTTCATGTAGCATTCCAATGCATAATAAATCTTTGTTTGTAGTTTCCTGCAGAAGTTTTGCATATTATATCAAAGTTAAAAAACAAAGAGTGCTGCGTTCAATGCAAATTCCCCAAACCTGCTGAAACCCTGCGCAGAGGAAGTGTCTGGGCTGTTGTCACATAACAAACAACTCTCTTAATTATGGGGTCTTTCCTGATGAACTAAAATTAGCCGTTGTTAAACCTACTTACAAAAAAGGAGACAAATGCCAACTAGGAAACTATAGACCAATAAGCCTATTTATTACCTAGCTTTTCCAAAGTGTGCACACAACATGGCTTTCTCTAGGGCAGATCAGTCAAGACAGCAATATATGACTTCACAGATTATATTCTGCAGGGTTTGGAGGAGGGAAAGTTGTCTTTGGGTATGTTCCTGGACTTGTCTAAGGCGTTTGGCAGTCTTTATCATGGAATCTTAGCATGGGATATGTGGACCAGCCTTAAAATGGATTCAGTCATATCTTTCTAACCGAAATCAGACGAAGGGCCGGAGATACTTTTCAAGGACGGGCAGGCAGCTTCTTCTTGGTGTACCTCAGGGCAGTGTCATGGGTCATCCGATTTTTATTATCTGTGTTAATAATCTTGCAAATGGAATACTGGACAAAGGTTCCTGTCTTGCCAACTTTGCAGATGACACAAACTTATTGGTGCTTGCTTCTGAGTTTTTAGACCTTCTTCTGATCTCTGAAAGATTAAAGGCAGCACAAGACTGGTTTTCTAAAAATAGACTGGTTCTTAATGCCAGCAAAACTAATTGCCTCTGCTTTCACACTAAGAGGAGGAGCAGACATTCCAGACATGATTCCCCTAACAAGTGACTCTCTCCAAGCCCTTTCAACACACACAAAGTTCCTGGGCATTTACATCTTGACTGGGTGGAACGGCTCACCAGTATTTGTCACAAGTTCAATGCAACTTGCTACTCCCTACGGATAATGTCTAAATTGCTCATTATTATCCACCTTGAAACAGTGTACTATGCCAATATGTACTCAATTCTCACATATGGCATCGCCTTATGCAGAGAGAGCTTTTATAGCCCAAAAAAGAGGTAAGAACAATACTAAACTTAAAGAGAAGGGTTCGTGTAAGGGAAAGTTTAAGAGTGGATTTTCTAATACTTGCTGGCCTTTACTATTCCTTTTCAAAAATAGGGAGAATTTTGCTGAATTTGAGTCACAAAATAATATACCTACTAAATTGGTGGGGCTGAATTTCCCTCAACACCGACTAACGGCCACTGAAAAAGGTCCTACCTATTCCTGTATAAAGTTTTTTTAATAAATTACCTGACTATGTTAAGTTGAACAAAAACTTCATTAGCTTTAAGAAGACTGTGAAGGATCTACTTTTGAAAATTGAACCCTATAGAGTTTAAGAGTTTTTATATCATGTGTTCTAGTTTTAATGTGTTTTAATTTCTTAGTGTGTTTTATGTTAAGGTGTTGTATTATTAAAATATTTTTTCTGCTGACGCTATTATTACCAATTGTACTCTGTGCATGTTTGTATTGTGCATCTGACAGGAGGTAATGATCTGACACCATCGTTATTCCTTTTACCTGAAAAACCTACAAATAAGCTGCACCGACCGCAAGCGATACCAAAATTGCTGATAAGCATTTGCTTTGAATAAATATCTATCATAACATAATATATAAAATATATGTCAACAATACTAATCTAATGGAAATTTAACCTCTTACATTGATCAATTGAATACTCTCCTAGACACCCTGGACTCGGGAATGGGTATCATAGTAACAGGGGACTTTAACGCTCACTTCCAAAAAACCTCCCCTGAGGCGCAAATTATCTGTAATCTATTCAAGTCATACAGGCTTTCAAGAGTAGTGAGTCTAGCTACACGGAATGGGGCATGTTTGGACAATATTTTTACTAACGTAGTTTCCAATTTTAGGCATGAAATGGTGGATCCAGGTATGTCAGATCATTTAGCTATCTCCTTTAATTTTGAGCTGAACTACATTAAGCCTGAGGATAGTACTCGAATAACCTACAGGTCTTTTTAACCTATATAACTTGGTAAGTGGCTCTGATTGGTCATTTATTGACAATGCCATAAATCCACCAGGCACTCAATTCGAAATTTTTATGAATAAAATAATTAGAGATGCCTGTGATGCAGCTTTTCCTATAAGAACAATAATGGTAAGAAAGAATTGCTTTCAAAATTCATTTAAAATTCACTGGTTTAATGACCAAATTCCGGAAATGGGGGGAAACTCTAGAACTTTTAACAAACTTAAATAAAACAAATAATGGTTAATATTGATATGCTAAAATCCTTTAGGAATGAATATAAACTTAAAATAGAAGAAGCTCAAAAACAAGCTAACAATAAATACATAAATCCATCAACAAACAAAAACGAAGCAGTATGGGACATAATAGAAAACAACAAACCGGTCAAAAATAATACTTGTTCAGATCAACTGAATTCAGATGACTTTAATGATTATTTTCTGAAAATAGCAGTTAATATATTGAAAGGTCTCCCAAACACCAACCACTAAATAATGTACCACGGAGCTTCTCTTTTAAATTTAAAGAAGTCACTTTCAATAATCTGAGAGATATCATAACAAAACAAGCATCAAAAATAGCCCCAGCAAAGACTGTTATAATCTCAACTCTCGAATTGTGAAAACTCTTAAGGTGCGTATAAATATAGCGAGACGCGCACGAGACGCGCGCGAGCCAAGCCTATTCTTGGAAATTCGTGGCTCGCGGCAACTTTTTTGGAGCAGCGAGCTCGACGCGAGCCTACCGCAAGTATCCTGTATCCATCAGGAGAAACGCGCATGCCTTTTGTATTTGCTTTTCAGCTCACTTCAGAATTATCGTGGTGGCGTGAAGAAGTGCGACAGAATAAACTACCGCGACGTCAAACTCGCTGCAAAATAAATTCTGAACAAGCCTGCCACGAACCCGTCCCACTAGACGCGCAAAATCCCTTTGAGGTCACCCCAAAAACCGACAGAAAACTGATCGCTGCAAGCCTCCGTCGAACCTCCCTCGAGCGGCTCGTTAGCGGCGCGGTTCAGGCGCGTCTCGCGCGCGGCTCGCCATATTTATACGTACCTTTAGGGAACTAATAATCTATCCTCTTGCCAAAATCATTAATAATTGTATAATTGCTAATATATTTCCAAACTGCCTTAAACTAGCCCGAATAGTGCCTGTTTTTAAGAAAGGGGATGCTGATGACGTAGCAAATTAGAGACTATTGTTCCTATATTTGGTAAAATATTTGAAAATATCCTAAAAAAACAAATCTGTAGATATCTGGAAACACACAGTTTATTTAATCCTAGTCAGTTCGGTGTCAGAAGCAACACATCAACGACAGCAGCAATTAACAATTTAACAAACTATGTCCACAAATGTTTTGAAAGAAAGATGTTTGTGAGAGCTACTTTCTATGATCTAACTAAAGGCTTTGATTGTGTTCTGCTTGTCAAGAAACTGCATAAATATAATTTTCTGTATAAGACAGTGTATTGCGTATTGAGTCAAAAGTACACAATATGTGGAGTTCATTGGAGCAGGGTCGGGTTGGGGGCCTGTGATATATGGAGTGCCACAGGGCTTTGTCCTTGGCCCTATATTGTTTCTTTTGTACATAAATGAGGTAAGCGCTTGTACTACAAGCCCTAGTACGAGCATAATTCTGTTTGCTGATGACACTACAGCACTTGAAAAATCTCATGATCCAACTCTTCTTGACGAGCAGACCGCGATGTGAGGTAGAGCAGTGGTTTCTTGGAAACAAGCTAAGCATTACTTAATGTAACCAAAACACAAACATTAGATTTCTCACTAAGACCTTTAGAAACCATTCCTTGGTGTGTGCCTTGATCACGGACTGACATGGGAGAATCATGCAGAGTATTTAGCTAATATTCTAAGCACACACCTACTTAATTCGTAATCTGAAAACCCTAGTATCTACAGATGCTCTAATTAATGCTTACTATGGACACATTCATTCCCATCTTACCTATGCTGTTCTTTGCTGGGGACACTCTCCCCATGCAGCGAAGGCTTTTGCAGTGCAGAGGCGTTGTATAAGAATCATTGGTGGATCAAAGAAAAGGGAATGCCTTCATTTCCCTTGCAATTTTGACTCTACTATGCACTCTTCCAAAGTGTAAAAGGCTTTTTGTTTTAAATATGCATATTTGGATTTTATCCCTAAAGTGTTTAGGCAAAGCATTTAAAAATTTTAATCCGTAATGGCTCGTCCCATCCCTGGCTCTAGCAGTTCTATTGTAATTTAATACAAAGTAATCTTTAGTTCTGGTGTTGTAGCCATGATAGTC
>MU187703.1:50328-70777 GCA_016904865.1 Pissodes strobi | reverse complement strand
GAGGTTTCCTTCATAAATATTATATTTTCATTTTAAAGTACAAAAATAGTATATTGTGTAACTAGAAGGAAAAGCAAAACATTCCTAGAGGATTGTGGTAATTGCTGGACGAGGCGCAGCCGAGGCCAGCAACACAGGAGTCCAGGAATGTGCATTTCCTACGAGTTGCATATACTATTTTTTATCCGATCGGAATTAATTAGAAATACGTACTTATAAAAATAGAGCCAAATATTACTCTAAATAAAAACGGTGTTTTAAATTTAAATTCAACATAATATCAAGTTTTGAATCGAACGAGCTTGGAATTTATTACGTAACTAGGGAAACCACAGCTAAATCTTGCTTTTGATTAAAGTCAGATCTGACAAACAAGGTGTTTAAATATGACAGAAATTTTATATTCCCGGCCTAGGACGAAAAATGTTGTACGTACACTTATTGCATGTTGCCAAGCAACGAATACAATATACTGGAATCATGACTTTTGCGATGAGAAAATACATCGGAAAGGTATAGTTTTTGGTCCGATCGGATAAAAACAGTTTTACTTGCAATTTTTATATTATCATATTACAAACCTTCGGCAACCATACAGGACAAAGTGTACGGGGATTTGTGTTTATTAGCAAAAAGTGTACCTTAAATTTTAATCTATATTTTGAATTTATTTTGCGAAAATGTGCTTCGTCCGCAATTTTTTTTGCGTTGATGTGTCCCATTTGATGTAATCTTTCCTATATGGAAAATAACCCAAACCAACTCAAAAAAGCTTCAAAATCGACAGTGCTTATATGACACCAGAACCGGTGATGACGAAGAGGGGGACCAATATTCAATCTCCTTGGTACAAAACATCAGCAAGCGGATGGAAATGGGTGCAAAATCCCATTGAATTGGTTAGATACCAACATCAAAAAAATTACGAATAATTCCCATAAAGCTTCAGCTGTGAGCACACTTACTAATTCTGGTGCAAATTTTCAAGAAGTTTTTAAAATTAATAAACTCCATGACGGGGTACCTCCAGCTTAGCAAACATCACTATTCCAAAATTATATCAAACATGAGAGAAGAATGGCATGGAGCATCAACATCTGACAACCCCCAACGTACAGCAAGTATTCGCTGCAGTTCTGTAGAAAATCGAGCTGCAATCAATAATTTCAATTATCATTACAATAGTTGTAGCTTTGATATGAATAATAATAAAAATTAATAAACCATTAATAGTTTAATACCACGCAATATTTTAGTATTACCTAATATTTTACCTGACACTCAACGCATTGCCAGCAACACCAATCCCCCTTCGGAGTCGTGGTGTCGCTGGGTAGTGCGTTTCTCAACAGGGATAAGTATCATTTGGTCTCGTGATATTACATACGATAATGTGATTCTACGTGAATACTTGCTAATTTATCTTGTCTCATCCACCTACTGAGGCAGCTAGCTTATTTTAGTGTTAGCAAATTTAAGAAGAACACTGCACAGGTAGAAGATTGATTTTTCTGATTTATTTTTTGGTAATTTTATTTCATTATCCTCACCTGTAATATTCGTTGCTTTGAGTTACACGTAGAAACCTTAAATATGTTGATGTTTAACAGGGGTTTGAAGACTACGTTAATAGTTTTACCTTCCTTCGTTCCACACCTGAGGAAGTTTGATTTTCCGACTTTGTAAAGAGTTTACCTTTACTCCTGAGAATTTTCTGACTTGTACCGTGGATAAGTTGGTGGTGCCATTAAATAAATACCCTCCCCGCATTCCCCCCCCTCCACCCCGGAATTTCAGCTAGGGCCTAATTTGCACGCTTCGAAGGCAGCTCGTTTTGGCATTGCAAATTTTCCTATCTAAAATTTAAATTCGTCTTTTGACTTTATTCACTCTCAGAAAGAGATAAGGAGCGTGATAACATATTGACATAGAGGTTTTAAGTAGACTCTAGCTGTGTGATCACTTATCCTAGTTGCTTTCAGTTGTTGAAGATCAACCAAATTTGTTTCTAAGCGTTCTTTTAAACTTTTTACAGAAATGTTATAAATAGGTGTTGTAGTATATTAAGCATCAAGAACAGTAAGGATAGTTTACCGATCGCCGACAATGCTTATAGAGCCAGGAGGTGATTGGGGTAGTAACTTAAACTAACCATCTTACTGTTCGAGATACTTATATTATTTTTTGTATACCCGTTTTTTGCGAAAGTTACTATGTTCTACTTTTAAAGCATCTAGATTTGCTAGCTAGGTACATCTTAATGGCTGTTTATTTTCGGCTTTACGATTTGTTTGACTTGGCATTGGTTGGCTCTGGTTCTTTTTTCTTGGCTTGGCTTAGTTTAAAAGTGGGTAATTTAGAAAGAATGACAATTTAGGCGAAAAATTCTGATTAATCTAAAACACACTACAATTTACATAAATCAATTCAAGATAACAGAATCGAACTAGAGCTAGCTAAAAGTAACTGAAATTATCCCCGCTTAACCTAAGAATCAGAAAAAATCTAAATTAAAGGATATTTGAAAAAAGTCTGGCTATAGTGTCGACAAATCATTCAGCCTCATTCTGTTTGGACAATTTCGAGTCAGAGCTTCTTTGGACTTCAAATGATTCGCATCAAATAAAATGAATGCCATAACTTGATTACGCTTTACTGCTGTGTTAGGCAGATACGCAAATATTTTAATTTCTTCCGGCAAAATTAGACCATAAAAGCAACAAAGATAATTACAAAATTGTAATTTTTTCTGCAGATATAATTTCCAGTGCACCCTAAAATTTTATTACGACCTGTTTGCTTTAAAGAAGATTAAAAAAGATTTGCATTATGCGATTTATACCTTCTGCCCGTCAAGGGCCCAAAAAATACAAAGGAGGACTACAAATACATAAGAGACTTAGGAAAATTAGAATTAAAATTAATTCGTACAGAGGAATATACAACCTTTTTATATTAAACCTCCCGAGACTGAAATATATTCATAATACGGCTATTCTGTGTGTTTTTAATTTGGATTTGGATGGCAAGTAGTAATCTTTTAAATTAAAAACGATGTCAAAAGAAAAATTTAATAACGCTTTTTCTCAAGTGCTTTCTGTCCTGTTGAGCAGATATTCAATTGAATATAAAATTAAAAAGTAAAGGGGAGATCTAAATATCTTACTTAGTAATTGCCTGTTTAAGAAGGAAAATAATTTAGATCAATTCAATATATTTAAGTTTTATCGATTTTCGTTATAAGAAATGTATTTTAGTTGGTTGTTCCAGTCAGAGGTTCCCAGGTAGCAGTGACATTCTGGCCCTTCTCAATATGCATCGATGAGGACAAAGATTGCCTAAGGCTGTTACTCTGTTATGCTTATATTCTGAACACCAAACCGATTTGATTGCCTATAGATTTGAGAAAATCCATTTATATTGGTGTTCGCTAGGTGGTCTAAACAAGCAACAAATGAATTTGGTTGCTCGATTTGTGCTTAATTTGAACCACATGACATCAAATCCTTAGGTTGGTATGTTTCTTCTCGCATTGACAACATAAATCGTTTCGTATAAAAATAGCTAATCCAGAGTTATGTTGAAATCGGGAGTAAAGGTCATATCCGGATATATTCAAGTGAACATGTATAGTGCTTGATTTCACTTTTGTTTCTGATAGAGCTAAAATATGAGGCTTATTGGATGTTAGGTGCTGGTCGACCGAATTAACATTTGTGTTGATGCCTCTTATGTTGCAGAAGTCCAATCGCATTCTATTTTCTATCCTGAAAACGTACAGGCCTGATGGTCCCCCAGGCCAGCCTCCACCCGGAGATCCGAAAGGGAGGTTAGTTTACCTCCGGATTATTTTGATCTGGGAGATGCCATCATGCAACATTTTTTCTTTTGGGAACCGGATCACAAAGGCATAGTGAAGAAACGTGAACCAGAGGTCATTTCACGCCACCTAAGCCAATGTGGTGGTATTTCACCGAGCGATGTCGTGGACCACATCTACCACTGAAGGACCACACCTACCGCTGAACTGAGCAAGGTAACAAGCCAAAATAAGAGCATTTTATTGGTCGAAAATTGTTCGTGTGAAATTCTTGATAAAATTTTAATAGGAATGCAATGACAAATTTATTGCTAACTATACGAAAACATAATTACGATAGAAACGATTGGCTCAGCAATGTTTTCCATAGAAACTAAGTGCTTTGTAAAGCTATCAGGCGGTTGATAATTTCCTCTTAAAGAAAGCTTCCCGAATTTAATTGTAGTAATATTTCTCACCAGGCAACCAGCTGTATCCATTTTTCTTCCCACTCACCTGGAGTATATTTTTGACTTAAAATAATGCTTAGGAAGGTACTAACAATTTCAAATATTGAAATAAAAAAAATAATTACAAGAAAACGCATGTTTTACTTGATAATTTCTATTGGTTAAAACCTTAAAAAATTATAAATTTTGTTAAGAAACATTGTGTATATCCGTTCTATTGTAGTATGGCTAATATTTGGACGGACATTTATTTGTCAACATTATTTATATTCAGGTTTGTTTTAAATACGCTAATTAAAAGTACCTGCAGAAAGGTTAGTGTGGCTACTTACTGATGGTTAAAATATTAGTTGTAATCATTACTGAGAGCGCAAACATATAAATCCTCAGCTTAAATTGTTCCTTCAACCTGAACCAAACATTCCCATGTAGGCGAGCCGCTTACGGTCGCTATATTCTTATTGCAATAGCTTTTCCATTCCAGCTCGACATTTTTTAATTTCATGGTCGCCTAGATGTCAACATATATTATGCTTAACCCTGTCCCCACGATATCGCCGTTTTGAACTTCCCAATTCGGCGCATATTGAAAATAATAATAAACCCAAAATAATTTATGTGCTCGTATAGGGATATAAGATTAGAACGTTATTTATATGACATTTCTTTATGGATGCAATGTAAAAGTTTACGTTAGTATAAATCATTTTCTCACCCTAGTTTTCTATAAAGCCAAGATTTTATGTATGGGCATAAAGCGATTTCTATTTGTTTCAAAATTTCCGCTTCACTTCATTCGGGTTATATATCCCTAAAATATAGGTGTGTAGAAATAGATCTTGCATCTTTTATGGCCTATAATATAAAGGCAATTTACTTTTGTCCCCTGTTACCATATAACAGTCGCCTTAAGAAAACTTGGCTTCGTCCTACTTGTTAGGTACCTACTTATTTCCAACGGTATGTGTTACCAGCATTCACTGGCATTTATAACTATGCAGGGTATAGGTAAATGTATACTTGCTCCCTGCAGATATGGGACATTGGGTGATTCCATATCAGCTATTATTCGGCCTACCTTTCATACTTATTGTAACACAGGGTTATTTATTGATCGTAACTGGCAGCTATCATATTTTTCTTGATAAATTAATGTCATATCTATTAACAAAAAATTATGATTTAAAGTAGAAAAAACATAATGCTCTTCCTAAGAAACAGAATTGTAGCCCTACATTTTTAAATTTTGATTCAAAATGTGAGAAGAAAATTGAAACATGCCTAATGATAAGTTGTTTTTAAGATTCTCACACTTTGAGGCCTTGTTAATATAGATCTATTTGTAATACAGTGTTAGGTTTTTTAGAGTGAGAGAGAAAGAATAACAAGTTAAGAAAAGAACCTTAAGAAATATTTTCTTATGTGGAGGGGGTCAAAAGAATTTAGTCAAAGGTCTAAATGTGTAACTTAATTGAAATTGTTAAAAAATTTATTACTTTTGCTAAGCTGATAGGGATAGCTATAACTTGATTCTTGCCACTGAAAATATGATTTATAAGAAACAGAATATAAACCATCACCTAAACAATCGATATCACGACAAAACAAACCAAGGTAAAATAGCCACGACAAATGGGCCCACGGACAAAATAGCCAGCCAATAAAATAGCCCCGATATAATAGCCCTGACAAAATAGCTATTTAATCAGTTACAATTATATAAAGATATTATTATGTTCAGTTGTTGCATGCAAAAGTATCCAAAAAATGCCAAAACCAACCAAAAGTTAAGTGAACAAAATCAAAACGAATTAAATATAATTGAAGAAAGTCTATGCAAAGTAAATCTGGTCTCTGCTAAACAAATCCTTCCAAAGATAACCAAAGTTAGTCAAAAGTATAAGATAGCAATAATCGAAATCCGCTAATATCCAAAGAATTGAAAACGAAACCTTAGCAATTAATTTTTTTTAATACTTCTTCGGAGCTCTTTATAGGATACTAGCGCCCTAGACTAGACCACACGTCAACATATTTCATGTGTAATTTCCGACATGTCCATATTCGGGAATTAAATAATGTTTGAAATATTTGACAAGATGTTCAAAATTATGTCCCTTATCTCGTTCTTATTGGAGCGACCATAATACATTTTAAAAATTTCCGTTATTTTCAAAGCAATATACCGTTCAGCAGAGGTTGTTGAAGAGTGTCTCATAAGGATAATTTGAGGAACTACCGTATCAGAAAATATTAACGTTCAATATTTAAAGTTTCCCTAAGGCCCCCTTACACGGTCAATATTATTGCATCAATATCGATATTGATCAATATGTTGATCGTCTTAGGGGTATATTGAAACAATAATATTAATGGAAAAAGTATTGAAGAAAATTAAAATGGTTTAATTTTTATTGAAGGCCCGTCAATATAATAAGTATTACGTGTTTTGCGATGGAAACTGATAAAAATTCGAGTACAACTAGTGCAAAAGTGAGAAGTCAAGGAAAAGTCAGTGAAGAGGTTGGATTCGTCGGAAAAAGAAGAGGAGGAAATTTATTTTAAGATGTATAGAGATACGTATTCTATTTATATTTTGAAGTTTAAAAATAAAGAGTATTATTTTGTATAATTGTATCGTTTCATTTATTTAATAAATCTGTATGTCATGTTCTCTAGTTATGATGTTCAAACGATGATGAGGTATGTCAAACCAAAAATAATTATATAAAAAAAATTAAAAAACTTATTAAATGAAAAAAAGAATTCGGTAAATGTGCAGTTTAGTGGCTCTTGACAAAAACAGGTTTTCAAATTATTGTTTTTTGTTTTAAAATAGTTTATTTATACAGGGTGTTCCCGTTTTCGTAGCAGGACTTTTATAGAAAAAATAATTTCGAGACAAAAAGTTCTGGCGAAATCAATGCAACCAGCTGCTGAAGTTGTTCATCCATTCGCAAAAAATTGCTGTAGCCGTCAGGCTCAGTAGTGAGTCGTCGGAGTAGTTCCCCATATCCATGATCAGCTTTGGATCCACACGTTTCTTTGTCTTCTTTTTTCTTCTTCTTGAGTGCCACGGCTAGCGTAATTATCGTTATTTCATTCATCTTTGTTGCAAACACGATCGTAACTAACATACACTTACTCCTTATGCGTAGTTAATGTCCTTTTCCTCGTGCTAGTGCACTAAGCACTCTTGCACTGTCTTGGTCCATGTGTTGTAGAGTTATTGAGTTATGCATCGACTTGGTTCCTGGGATGTCATTGGGATTTGTCTTGGTTGGTATTAAAGCCTTGTGCCGACTAGTGAAGGAGCGAGTGTTGTTTGTTTTGCGATTTTGAGCAGACGAGAGAATTGCTGTAGACACCTAGGCGAGGCTGATCGATTTGGATTATGCAGATTTCTCCGCAAGTCCAAATCGATCATCCCAGGAAAGAACTGCACGTGATACGCAGGGTGTTACCCCCTGACTCTACTTCTCTACGCATGGAGCCCATACGGCGAACTACCCCGTGCAGTCCCTTAATGCCTGTACCCGTTTTTAGGCGGGAACCCGGTCTAGGGCATCAGCGATGCTCTCGTCCCCAGCTGTTATTGAATCATTCTAGTTTTGTTAGTGATTTTTGTGATTTAGGATTTTTGAGGGAATGAACGTTTTTGAAATTTTGAGTGATTTTTGAAAATTTTAAAATTTTGAAGATAGAATGATATTCATATTATTTTTTTGGGTTTTTTAATTTTTTCTTTGTGTATTGTGTATGTGATTTAGTGTTCTGGTGGGACTATACACTTTTGTGTGCTGTTCTGTTTGGGTGTGTGACTGTACTGAATAGTGCTTTTATGATTGGATTTGTATGGTTGCGAACTTGTTCTAAGAATATTGTGTGTTTGCCAGATATGTGTTAGTGAGTATTTTGATTTGGAATGTTTGTAGTTTTTTCTTGTTTGTTTGGCATGCATGTGTGTATACTATGGCTCCATGTAGAATTTTGGGCTTTATTATCTGATTATAGAGCACTAGTTTATTTTTAATGACAATTTACTATTTCTATTAATTAATGGATAGAAAGCTTGTTTGGCTGTAATGCCTTCGCTTACTTTTGCTTGTATGTGCTTTTGAAAAGGGAGCTTACTATCTAAGGTTGCCCTTAGATATTTAAGAGAGTTTGACCATCTTATTACTGAGTTTTCAAGATTTAAATTTGGAATAGGTTTATTGCGTTTAGTTGTTATGAGCATGGCCTGTGTTTTATCTTCATTGATTTTAATATTCCAAGTTTCTGCCCATTCATATATGGAGTCTAAGTGTTGCTGTACGTGATTTTTGAGTCTTGTGTGACTGTTGTTTGTTGAGAACATGCATGTGTCATCTGCGTAGATGGAGAGTTTAGTGTTTGGGTGTCTAGGTATGTCTGTTGTGTATAGTGTAGGCGACAAAGGAGAGCCTTGGGGGACTCCTGCCTCTATGAGCCTTGCGGTGGATAGTGCTGTGTTTACTTGTGTAGTGAAGGATCTGTGTTTGAGGAATGATGCTATGAGTTGAGTTAGTGGCGGTGGTATATTGTGTATTCTGTCTAGTTTGTGTATGAGTCCTTCATGCCACACTTTGTTAAAGGCGTTTTCGTCGTCAAGGACTACAACTCCAGTCGATGCCCGTCTTTGTAGTCCTCTAATCGCCTCCTCAACAAGTCTGGCAAGTTAGAGCTCGGTGTTGTGCTGTTTTCTGAACCCAAATTGTTCATCTGGGATCAGATTGTTTTGCGTTATGTGTGTGTTCAATCTCTTCAACATAACCTTCTCCGTCAGCTTGCTCAGTGATGAGAGCAAGCTAATAGGTCGCCAGTTTTGAGGAAAGATCAGATTTTTGTGTGGTTTTGTAATGAGAATTATTTTTGCTTTTTTCCAAGATTTTGGAAAGTATTTTAGTGATAGTATTGTGTTTATGATGTAAGTGAATTTGAGTAAGGCTGTTTCTGGTAAGTTTTTTAATGCTCTGTTTGGTATGTTGTCGTAGCTGGGTGCTTTTTTCGGGTTCAATTGCGCAATAATTTGCGCAATTTCTGTGATGTTGGTTGGTCGTATTTCATCGTCTTGGTGTTCGTTTTCGTAAGTTAATATTTCTCTGTAGTTTCTCTCCATGGTTGCCTCGTGATCTATATCCTGGGCTCCATCGCCTAAGGTGAATTGTGATTCCAGCGAGTCTGCGAAGGCCTCAGCCTTCTCTTCGCTGGAGTACATTCCTCTCAGTCCATGGATATTAGGATATGCCACTTTGTTGCGACCTAGCATCGATTTGGCAATTTTCCATAGAGAGTTGTTTTGTGGGTTGACTGTAGTGATGTATTCAGTCCATGAGTTGTTTCTGTGAGTTTTTATGTCTGGTTTGATTATATTCGTGAGTCTGTTTGCTTGTGTGTTTAAGTTTCGGTTGTTTGTTAGTTTGGCTCGTCGTTGTAGCCTGTTTCGGAGCCTTATGTTGTCTTTTATGTTTTGTGGAAGCGAGTATGGGTTGTTTTGTTTTGTGTGTACAGTTTTTGTGGCTGCGTTTATGGCTGCTTGTATCTCCTCAGTGAATCTAGCAACTTCGTTGTCTAGTTCCGCTTTGGAGGCAACGTATGGTAAGTTGTGCATGTTTTGTGTTAAGTGTTCTTTGAATATGTTCCAGTGTATGAATTGTTGTATATTTGCTTGTTTGTGTTCGTGTATGTTGTTTATTGTGATGCCAATAGGAGAATGATCTGATGAGGATAAATCCTCCAAATTGTCAATCACAACGTTGTGTGCGATGTTTTGAGTAAGTTCTATGTCTAGAATGTCTGAGCGTTCGTGATGGAAGTGAGTAGGTTCGAGTGGTGCGTGTACTGTGAAGTACAATTCTTGCAAAGCTCTTAGCAATGCAGTGCCACCTGTATTAGTGGCCCTGCATCCCCAAGTACTATGTTTGCAGTTGAAATCTCCTGCTGCAAGAACTGGCAGTGTGTAGTTGAAGAGTTTTGTGGTGACTTGTATACTGAATGAATGACAATGTCTCCATCAGTTAGACTGACTTTGATGCTTGTCACCTCGAGTATGTCTGACTGTGGTGGTTGTATTGCGTCATGTGTGATGTTTTTTACAAAAATGGCAGTGCCGCCCCCCATACGCTGTGCCCTGTCATTTCTGTAGATTGTGTAGTTTTTGATGGGTAATCTTGTTTGTGCTTGTTTGTGGGCGCAAGAATGTTTCCTGTACGAGTGCAATATCTATGTTATTTTCAGTCAGGTAGTCTGGAAACTCGTGTCTTTTGGGGTAAAGAGAGTTCGCGTTCCAACTGACTAAAAATAGGTGTTTCGATTTATTAGCCATTGAAATTAGCGAATAATTTCAATGTCGGATTTTTGTTGATGATATCTGAAATATTATTCAGTTTTGCTACTATGTCCTGTTCAGACATAGTTAGAAGAACAATTAATCCGTTTACTTGCGGAATTGCACTCGTTTGGGAGTTTGTGTTTTTGTTTGTGGGTGTTGTTTGTGTGGGTTTTGGAGCTTGTTGTTGTTGTTGTTGTTGCGGTTTTGTGACTTGTGCGAATGATATGTTTGTGTTAACAGGCCGTGTTTGTGGCAGAGGTTTTTTGAAATTTGGGTTTTTCGGGCACATGGAGTAGTTTGCAGGGTGTTCCCCCCGCAATTGCAGCACTTTGCTGGGGTTTTTGTTGTTTTAGTGCACTCTTTATAAAAGTGCGGACCTGCGCACCTATGGTTTGGCGTAGCAGTTTGAAATGGTGTGTCCAAACTGCTGGCATTTGTGGCATTGAGTGTGTATTTTATTTGTGCTTCCTCTCTGAAGCTCGACACTTACGGGCATATAGTTAATTCGGCCTTCTTCCAGGATTTTGATATTGGACTGGGGGAGAAGTACTTTAACTGAATTGGTGAGGAACTGACGTCTCCTATTAACCTTCAGCCAGTAAATTTCCTTGGGGGAGTAGCCCCTGTCCTCTAGGTCATTTTTGATGTCTTCTATGTTCATCTTATTGTCAAGGCCTTTGATTATGACATTAAGTAACCTATCTTCCGGGAGGAAGTAGGAATGGAATGGATACTTTTTTGCAAGTAAATATCTGGTGATGCCTCTGTGGTCTCCTGGAGTTTTAGGGGTGATTGGTCTGCCTAGTTTTGATTTTCTGACATTTTCAAAACCAAGTTTTAAAATTGTCAGGTCTTGGAATATGGTTTTCCAGTGCTCTGGACATCTGATAATGATAGGCACCACATCAGGATTTTTAGGGGCTGATTGGGCGCTTGGGGTAGGTTGGGGGCTTTGTTTTGAGTTTGGGCCGAAGTACTGGCCTCTGCGTGGTTCTTCATAGAAGCAGCTAATACGGGTTTGATGGTGGCTGGGAAGTTGTTGGGAGGGTTCGGGTCCCTCTTGGGTTTTTTCAGAGGTGGGAATTCCTCTGAAGTAGGCATTTTGGAAGTCGACGGATTTCCAGAGTCAGAAGAGACTTCCACCTCTTCGTCCTCCTTGGCTTCAATTACGGGGGGGGGGGGGGGCACTGTGTTTTGTGTACTGAATTGTTGGATGAGTGTGTCTGTGTTTTGTGGCACATTTCAATGGGTCGACTTGTTTTCTATTTGAGTCGAGAGTTCATTTAATTTAGCTAAAAGTGAAATTTGAGTACTCTGCTCTTGGATTAATTTATTATTTTTGTCTGAATCAGATTTAAGTTTATGAATTGTTTTACGGAGCTCGAGGTTTTCCGCCTCAAGTTTTTTAATCAGATATGATTCCATTTTAATGCTATGTTTGTGTAATGCAATTGTGTTGGATGTGTGTGATGTATGTTTCAACCTACTGGTAAGCACTTTTGTCGTTGGAGATTTATCACGCCCTTTCTTGACTGCTCCTGTCATCGCCTCTTCCGGCGGTATCGCTGTGCAGACTTCCCTGCCGCCTGGATTCTCTGTGACCTTCGTCTTTGCTGTAGTGGGTTTGCTGTAGTTGTTTATTCACAAAGTGACGAGATACGTTCACTCTAGGTACGATCGTGCCGTCACTCTGTGTATGTTGCGCTTGTTGCGCTAACGTCAAACGAATTATTTACGCCAGCATAAGCCAACGTCAAACGAATATTTGGTGCATACACTACACTAAAAAGTATAGTGCTGCTTTGGGTGTCGTTAGCTTTTCTACCTCACTTCACTTTTTGACTTTTTCGCAGAGCAGATTGGTAAACGTGTTGCTTGCGCGACCGAAGCAACAGGACTAGTCGGTTGGTAATATGCTGGCCTTATGCACTTTTATGTAAGCCATATACATTACGGTCTACCTGTGCAGGTGTGCCTGCAGTGCGTGCACAGGGCGGCCGCATGCCGTAACGTGTACATATGGGAGGGTCCGGTATGCTGCAGAGGTCTTCAATTTGTTTCACTATGGCCTCGATTGAAGACGACAATGCAGTGGCAGAAGATAAAAACTATCTCCGAATAAACGAGATAACATAACTTACGTCTAGGGACTATTCCATAACTCGCAGCAGCAGTAATGTGGGTTGCTTAAATCCACTTTCTGCATGACCCTCCGCTTGCCCCGCTCGCTACGGGGGCCCAAGAAAAGGAAACTAACCAGGTGCTAACAGAAACTAACCCAAGACATACCCAAAATCAAGAAAAACACTGTTTAGACATATAACCTTAAAAAAAACCGACGGGGTTTGAACTCGGGTGGCCGAAGTGAAAGCTAACCATGCAGACCTCTAGACCATCAGAGACGAAAGATTAGCAGTTACTTTGAGATTTCTTGCAACCGACATAAATTACGAGGACCTAAAATTTTCAGCAATTATTTCACCTCAAGCACTTTGGAAAAATCATTCTTGGAACTTGTGAAGCCTTGTATAAAGTTCTAAGAATAAAATATTTAAAGGTGAGTATTAAAAGCACACAACTGTGGTTAATGTTTATTGAAAGAATTTCAACATCAATTAAAAAATCACCAAAATTAAACTGCTGCGTACAATAAACTCATAATCATCCGAGAAATCATTAACATATGTCGCAGCAGAAACTTCTGGAATTGATAGTTGAACGACCTCTGTTTCACCAAGCTTCTTTCCATGAATTGTAGGTATTTGCATTTGTATGGGATACGAATTGAGACTCTGGAGGTTGGCTTGGGCAATATTGAGTAGTCCGCTAGTGTCAAATGGTTGAGAAAGATGTTATGAATTTTGACTGGAGGCAGAATGATAAGGTGAGCTAGGTCTTGGTGAAGGGAAGAAACTTCCAGGGCCAGGGGTATATATTGGAAGTCGGAAATGGTTGATAATGAATGGCTTCGTTTGATTTTGTGTTAAAACTTCTCGCATGTTAATATGGGCGTGTTCGGCAGTAATGTTTCCCATTTCTGCTTCAAAAAGTAAATTGTTAATAATCTTTTCTGTCCTCAATTTCATCGCTAGATTTTTGGCAAAAAGATCACAACGGTGTTCTGGTATGTGTGGGCGAGCACGTTTGAAATGGTCTCGTATCGATTTCAATAGTTCATTTGCTGTGATTCCATCCATCTGTTTTGCTTTAGCCGGTTTTGGTATGTATAATATGAATTACTATCTGGCATGTGAACGCCCTGTGCTGAAGTACAGTTGCGGACATAAGATTTGGAGCACTAATTTGACATTTTGTGAATTTTTGACAAATTTTGGTAAATCATGCTATTACTTTAACTTCTACCTATATTACCTTAACTATTTTTTACCTTTCTAAAAGGTGATATGTTAAAGTAAATATTTACAATTACCTTCAGCAGGTATGTATCTAATTTTTTCAAATTATGTTGCATCAATACACAAAATTTTTGAACAAAATTTACTAATACAATGATTCGGAATGAACACCTAACTATATTTAATAATAAAAAAGTGAGATAAAACGTCAGTACAAAATTTTCAAATGAAACAAAAAAATAACAAATAAAATTTAATATTTTGTCGCCCATCCATTTTTCTGGATAACTAAATTCAGTCTTTTAGGCAATGAGGCAACTAAAGTTCTAGCATAGTCCGGGGTTAACTGGTTACATGCTTCTCGGATTCTTTCCCATAAATGCTCGGCATTTTGTAGATGAAAATCATTGTTTCTATTTATTGCTTTCACCGTGTTACCACAAAGCTAACCCAAACAAACTCTATTGGATTTAAATCCGGACTTTTCGAAGGCCAGGGCAGCACTCGAATATCTCGTTACTGCATCCAACCTAATACTCTTCGAGCGGTATGTGTGGTACATTACCATGCTTGTATAAAAAGTTATCTTGGGGAAACTCTGCAGTTACAGTCGGTAGCTAAATATTTCCGAGTATATGTATATAGGTCTCCGCATTCAGTCTTCCCGCAATATTTGTGCATACCATAAGCCTTCAACTGCTCATCCATCCCCAAACATTCACAGATAAACTCCCACTATTGTCTGTATTTTGGGTAGACGTTTCATCAAAACGAGTAGTTTGGGTTAGCCTATTATACTCTTGGCCTATATTAGGATCAACTTTCGCTTAGCTGAAATCAGTTATGTAAGAAATATTTGTTTATTTAGTATAGAGCAACCTTCCCAAATACAGAATCATAATTATTGGTTAGTTTGGATTAGCTTTGGTTAGTTTAGGTTAGTTTCGTCTGGTTAAAGCCACTACGCACTCGCGTGAAGAAAGGATTGCGCGAAGCGCAAGGCTTTCTTCACGTAAGCCTATGCGAAACGATTTCGGTTAGCTTGGGTTAGCTTTGGTTTTTTTGGGTTAGCTTTGGTTAGTTTAGGTTAGCTTTGATTAGTTTTGGTTAGTTTGGGTTCGCTTTGGTTTAGTTTCGTCTCGTTTAAGCCACTACGCACTCGCGTGATGAAAGGATTGCGCGAAGCGCAAGCCTTTCTTCACGCAAGCCTAGGCAAAACAATTTCGGTTAGCTTTGGGTTAGCTTTAGTCAGTTTGGGGTAGCTTTGGTTAGTTTGGGTTAGCTTTGGTTAGTTTGGGTTAGTTTAGTTAGTTTCGTCTCGTTTAAACCTCTACGCACTTGCCTGAAGAAAGGCTTTCTCTATCAAAAATTGAAAATGACGAATTTCCGCAAGGATATTTTTGTGTGTTTATGTTTAGAAGAATGTGTGAAATGTGAAATAAAAATATGCATTCATGTAACTGATTTCAGTTATTCTAAAGGTTATAATATTCTATTAAAAAATTAAAATTTTCATATTTCCGCAACAAGTTTTTCGTGTGTTTATGCACAGAAAAATGTTTAGAAAGTAAAGCGGAAATATGTTTTTCTACTACCGTGCGTAAAATACTCACTTTACGCACTCTCTAAGATTCGTAAAATAGGCCTTTTTAATGTGCAGTGCGTAAAGTAAGGTATTTTACGCACTAGTGCGTAAAGTAAAGCTGACATATTTTTTGACGTTTACTGACATATTTTTTGACGTTTAGGGCAGTGCGTAAAATAATTTATTTTACGCACTAGTGCGTAAAGTAATATAACATTATTTTTATTTTTTCATATATTTTTCGATAGAAGAAAAATATGTTTTTATATAACTGTGTTCAGTTATTCTAAAGTTGGAAAAATGATAATAATGCATTTCCGCAGAAAAAAAATTTGAATTTTGTGTTTAGGGAGGCTTTCTTTCATATATCGAAGAAATTTTTTTTATATAACTGGTTTCAGCTAAGAGAAATTTTACCCCTATATACTTTGGAGCATATATACTCTAACGCGACCAGTATAACATGAGGGCATTTTTTTCGCTTGTAAACACTGCATTATTCCAACAATCTATACCTTCTCGTCAGTAAATCCGTCATTACTCGACTATGTAGGCGGCCGTGAAGTTTCGTTTTTCCTCCGCCGAAGCTTTACTTTCACTTTTCCCCCGGCGGAGGTAAAAGTGTTGTCATAGCAACATAGATACGTATTAAACTAAAATTTGTATTTATGACTCAATTTGTCCACTGCATTTCTAAAAATCACTAATTTAGGAACAAATTGGTTACTATTTAATCGAACTTACTCAATAACTGCTTATCAATACGGAATTAAAACGCAATCGGAGACGCAATTTTAAAAAAATAATTATTGTTGACAGTGTCCACTGAGAGCTTTATGTTACATTACTATAGCAACAACCTGTGCCTATTCACCGACACCGGTCTAAGCTGCCTTGCGAACCCACATCTTTAATAATAATTATTGAAGAAAAAACAGCATATTTTATTTGGAGGAAAAGTTACGTTTCATGGCTTGCTCTCTATTACCAGCCTCACTCCGTTCGGCTGTTAAACACAAGCGCGCCATGAAAAGTATCACTTTTCCTCCGTATAAAATAATATACTATTTTAACTGCTGGATGATTTCATAGATTAGACTTTCCTTTTATACGACGCTGCGCAGTTCTGCCAGTTCCTGGAATACGAGTTTCTACCTTTGCTGCCATAGCCGACCTGAAATGATGGTTTCGCAGAACACTTAATTAATTATTATCTTCCTCTTCTGTAGAAATTTGTCGTGAGCCACTTCCTACCCTTCTTTCGAATGAATGAGCTTCCTCCCATCTCTTTTTAACGTTTTGAACAGTGCTTTTCGGCAGCCGGAATCTCTCAGCTACTCTTCGTTCAGACCAACGTTCTTGGATTAAAGTGACTATTCTCATTTTCTCGATTTCTGTTAATCGGGGCTTAGCATAACTTTCATTAAAATATTAGGAATCCGTTGTGTCAGCATGTCAGCTTTCTAGGTAATATCCTGGTTTTGAAACGTGATTTAAAAGTAATATTTCTAATAGAAAAAAGTGCTGCCCCAATTTTTATGTCCGCAACTGCTCAATTGGATTGGTATTCTGCATTATATTCGTATTCGAAGATGTTGGTTGCCCCTCGTTATTGTCAGTAGTTGAAGAGTCTTGTGACTGGTCTCCCTGAAAAAAAATTGATTTTGATATTCATTTATTCGCTCTCCATTAGTTACATTTACGTCTATGTACGTGGTCCACATTAAGACACTTTAGAAAAACTACCAAGTTTTTACAGATGGTAATAGGTTGCTGTAGATGCGAATGTTATTTTTATTCTTCAGTTTGGGTTGTACGAAGAACGATGGAACTTTCCTCATTGCCTAGGTGCAATAGATGGGAAGCACATTGCGGTTGTTCCACCGGCTAAGAGTGGATCGTATTTTTATAATTTTATAGGCCATTACAATTTGGTTTTAATGGCAAATACTAATTTGGGACCAGAAGGTATCAAGAAAGTAGTTAGAGCTTCCTGTGTACTACATAACTTTTTAATAGAATACTCAGAAAAGTCTTATGCGCCTCTTAAATGTTTTTAACGTGACAATCTTGAAAACGGGATTATAATTTCTAAATGATATAATACAGAAAATAGTACCATGGCAAATTTATAGAGAGAAGGAACGCACGAAATGCCTTAAGCACAGCAAAGATTGTCCGAGAAGGTTTTATGAATTAATTTTATCAGGAGGGAAGAGTACGATGACAAGATAATCATAAATTAAAAAATATATATTTTTGTAAAAAAAATTAATCTATATTTACTTCGGCGGGCTATGAGTGGGCAACGCTTTTTTGTTATTTTTTTTATAGTTTAGTTTTATATAGTTAGGTATAAACTTTGGTAAAATTTAAAATGTAGGTAATGTGTTTTATTAAATTAATAAACAATAACAGTGTAGTGTAATTTACTTACCTCACAGCTATTTTCATCATCACTATCCAAGTTGGGTGTGCTTTGATCATTTAAGAAATTTAATAATGGTGCTATAACCACAATGTTGTATAGTACACATCATCAGCAGATACCCTACACTTTAAAGATTGTTCATATTTCTTCTTTTCCATCCTTGCATTGCTTCTTAAATTATTGATTTTTCTCACAACTGCTGCTTTATTGGCATCTGGTTCAATTTCTTTCAGTTTCTTTACAAACAATAATATATAAGCCGACTCTATTTTGTCTCGATCGTAGTATCCTTTGTTTTTTACTTTCCAAAGACATGGATTAGGTCTATATATTTCTATATCATGACTAGTCACCCACCGCTCCACCTCATTGGGTCCATTAACATTACAGAGATGCAACTTTACATGCAACAAACTTGTGCTCCTAGGTCTGCCGAAAAAGCTGTTAAAGACTGGTTCACATATTTAGACAACCTAGGCAAGGTTTTTCTTTATTACGTTTGATTTAATATGTCATATTAAAATTATCACTCAACTATATTACAAAACCATTTCAACTTAGTAGCGATTTTGCCCACTCGAATATTGACTATGGAAATTTTTATAAATTATTATATCTCTCGTAGTAAGTATTCACTATCCAGCTACTACATATTAACTTAAATTTTGTAAGCAAGATTAATTAATAGTATAGGGGATACAGTGAATAGAGAGAGATATACCCAAAGTCCTTGCTAGGGTCAGATGAGTCTTAATATCCGGAATATCCCGATACCAAATTTAAATTGGTTGTAGGCTTAAATTATCAACTGCTTTTAATATGTTTTATATATTGCTATATTATTATTACCATGCTTTCCCTCAATATGGGAGGTCAGAAAGCAAAAATTAAGTTATAGTAACAGCTAGCAGTTAATCTTAATTGATATATTCCCTGCTCGTTAATTGCTCATTGGTATTAAGCTAGTAATAAACACGACCGAAGCACAGAATTTTAATTCAAAACGATGACCGCATAATCATTAAAGCAAAAACCAATTTTCATATTCAAGCTCGAGAGCAATGAGAGTGTCTGGACAGTTAGTAGAAAATGGACCCAATAAATTAAAGGAAAATGTTCCCACAAGAGCAAGTGCCAAGGGCTAAATAGATAGTGGATATAATATGGAGTCGTTGGTGCTGAGATGGGATTAAGTTGTTCTAGATTAATATCATGATAGCTAACGCATATTATATTATGAGATGGAATATATCAGTATACGTATATGGAAGTCCACTGACAATATTGCTCCCTACTTTTTTCCAAATATATTATATTCAAACAAGACGCCCGGTTTCATCGATTTTATTTGAATTTTTCCTGCACTTAAAACATTATAATTTACAAGAAATCTTAAAACAGTTGGATTCTTATACACTATTCATATCGCTTTTGCGTACCACTTCGTTATAATTAAGTGGCAGATACCATCTTGTATAGATGCACCCTAATGATAATGTCAATTTTATTATTGAAGGATATGTTAGCTTGTTTAAAAGGTATAAATTCCTATAAAAGTGTAAAAAAAATTCAGTAAATATGTATTGCTTTAGTGAGATCTTTTAACCGATGGTGATCAAAATAAATGAATATTTTATTCTACGTTAAGCAGTCTAACTTGTCTATTTGACCCAAAATTTAAAATTAAACATTTTTAGTATATTTATTTTTATAACATAAGTTTTTTCTGCCAAAGTATGCAGCAACATGTGCAGGTAGGTTTGGGCACAAAATAAATTTAAGTAAAATTTAGCAGGTTTGCTTTTCATAACAGTTTTAACAATTTATGACAATGCATTTATTAAAACCTGTAATAGTGCGTTATTTTGCAGCTTATAAAAGAACATCTATAAAATATGTACGCTCAAGAAAATATATTTCTTTTTAACATTTTTTTTATATTCATTCATTTCTTAGAAAGTTCTTCTAAAATTTATAATTTATTTAGTAATAAATTAGAAGCATTATACAAATTTGATAAATAATTTAAACACATTGAAAAAATTAATGCATTATAGATAGCTGAAAACAGTTACTTGCTCTATTTATTTGTTTTTAATGAGATTTTGGTAATTAAATACCCATTACATACCTATATTAAATTTGAATCGATGAATATTTCCAAGTATTTAAAAGGATTGAGTATTTCTCGAGTCCCACTATCCATAATTTGATATAATCTTGGTCTTTAAAATTAAAATATTATTGAGGACATTTGACTTAAAATCACCCTGGGTTCATTATTGCTGATTGTTGCCACTCTACTGGCGGCGTTGCCATATATGTAAAAAATATATACTAAATATCAAAATTTTAATCTCAAGGTAGAATCGGCGGAGTCTACCTTAGAAATGTATCAACTAAAGTAATATTGGTCGAAAATAGGTCCGTTAAGCTAGCCCCCCCCCCCCCCCCCC
>MU187703.1:0-19880 GCA_016904865.1 Pissodes strobi | reverse complement strand
AAGCTCTAAATCCTAGCTTTGAAATTCCATCAAGGAAAACTGTATCCTCTAATTCCTGCTGCGTACGCTAAATGTCTGGAAGTTATTAAATTAGCTGTCAGTAACATTAAATCTGTTTGTTTAACCACCATCAAGACATCAAGAACTAACGAGAGTTATCTGGCAGTAACAGCTCATTTTATAGATAATGATTTTTATTTAAAGAAAATGTTGCTAGACTGTTCTCATTTTTCTTCCAGGCATACTGCGGACAACTTGGCTACATATTTAAGGAAGATAACAGACGAATGGGGTTTATCTGACAAAGTTCTGCTAGTTGTATCTGATAACGTGGCAAATATTACATGTTCAGTTAAAGATCGTTTGAAGTGGAAATACTGGGATTGCTTTGGGCATACCCTCAATTTGATAGTTAAGGATGCTCTTAAAGTAGTAGAATATCTCACCAAAGTAGTTCTCAGGCAACCCAAAAGTTAATCAATTGTCAGAAGCAATCGGGTATTAATGAACCCAAAAAATTATTACAAGATGTTGTTACAAGGTTACATTCTACATGTTGGAGAGATTTGTGGACGTGGAACAGCATACTCGTTCGGTTCTAGGATTGCTAGATACACATTTGGTGGCGCTAACAATTGAAGAGTGGGCGGTTGTCAAAGAACTTCTTTTGCTTCTACGCCCATTTGAAAAAGCTACAAAGGCTTCCAGAGTATATTTCAGCCTCGCTTGTAATAGTCCTTACTAATGGTTTGTTGAGAGTGTAAAATACATTACACGCAAAACCTTTGACAAAAATAGCCCAAGATGTTCTTCAAATTTTGAGTATAGCGAGTGTCTGTCACTAAGTTCATTTCTGGGTTCGAGATTCAAAACCTTGGCATTTGATTCTCCTCAAGCAGCAGAAACAGAAAGGTCTCTCGTAATTAATTACGTCTGTACTTTAATTCAAAATGAACTTCAAAAAAGCCGACCAATACCAATCGCAGATACACAAACGTCTTCTGCTGCTTACGAACACGAAGAAATTGAAGAAGGTGAATACTCAATATGGGGGGTTTTATCGAAAAAAGTTTCTAGAGAAGCGGATAAAGAAAATGGAACAGCCAGATCTCGAGCTATTTTAGAAATCCAGAGGTATATGGAGGACGAAGTACCGGATAGAAATACCGATCCTGTCGAATGATAGAGAGACCGAAAATATCAATATCCTTATTTGTCACAGATACTGCAGTCAAATATGTGCTCTGGGGGTAGTTCAGTGACATGTGAGCGACTTTTTCAAAGGCCGGTGTAATAATAGATGAAAAAAGATCAAGGCTTAGTGCGCATAAAGCTCAAGAACTATTATTTCTAGCTATAAACTATGGATTTTCAAGAAAAGCCTAGCCTAGATCTAGATAATACTTACTACTTTTATAGATTTATTTTATGGTCGTTTATTAGTAATAAGAACATATTAAAATTATTTTTATTTCCTTTTGAATGCTTTGTAATGCATTTATTTTTTACTTTTATATTACCTACCTTTGAAATACATTAATACATGTTACTTTGTTTTTTTTTACTTAATAAAATTTTGGCAAATATTTTTTAACTACTTAGTGTCTGACTGGACCGTGACTTGATCGTAGGTATATTTAAAAAGAACGTTTCAAGAACGGAATACCGTTCCGAGTGTAGGCGCCGCGCCGCGACGTGATAAATCACGGTACGTGAAATCACGATCCATCTCTATTTTCAATACGATCAAAATATTTTGTTTCTTGGGTTAGTTGTTTGTACGACTAACTGAATTCGTTGGGTTTTAAGTTACATGCATTGCAAATTATTGATTACTTTGGTTCACCAAGGTAGATCCCTGTGAGATCAGAAAAGCAAACAATACCATAACAGGGAGTTAAACAAAAAACTATGGAAAGAAATAGCGATTGGAATTAAACTAGGAGGTAAGTATTTCCATTTCAATTGATTTAATTCATTCATTAATTCATTCAATAACAAGTTTTATGTTTAGCAAAAAATAACTACAAAATATATTTATTTAACAACAATTTTTATGTTTAACATAAAACAACTATTACTTTACAAATCGTTTTCATGTTTGAATGTATGTGAAATTCTGCACAAATCAACCCATTTGTTTCTATTTGTTCAGTGAAATTTATCTCAGTAATGGTGATGTTTCCCAAAAATAAAAGTTCTAAGATAGAATCCATTACCACTTTTTAATAAGTTAATATTCTTACTATATTCGTATAAATGAAACCGAGTAATGTAATCACCCACGTCGTAAGAATTTGTCATAATTGATTCTTACGAACCAATATTCGTTCGAATTCTTATCCAATGTAACCGCCACCTAATAGGTGAAGATCGTGCAAGAACTAGTTTAATTATTAAGAGCTATGGCTGCTGCTAAAATAAGTGACCGCGAAACAGAAAGCAATGAGAATCCAGATTCTGGATCAGACCACAACCCAGAATCTGATTTTACCTCGGATTTTACCGATGAAGAAAGACCTGAATTTTTTTTTTGTAAGAGAAACGAGTACCAGTTAGTTGTTAAAGAAGAGCCAAGAAAATGTCAAACCTAAATACGGTTGCTATTTTTAAAAACCAAGAACATGGCGTAATAAGACTTGGTATGTGTTTTTAGTAAATATATTTCACATGATGTAAAAAATATCCACTTTCTAAAACCAGAGGTTTAGTTATGTTCTTTTTTTGTGTAAGTAGGAACTTCTTGTTTTTAGAACAATACAAAAGCAAACATAGAATGATATTGACCGAAACGAACCTGTCCAAATTATAGAAAATGAGCTGAAGGGAAATAACGAAACCAAACAATTTAAGGATCATCAGGTTGTTTGTAATCAATCACACAATGTTAATAACCCAAAAGATCTTATTCAAATGATGAAAAATGAGCTGGAAAGAAGTAGACGAACAACAGATTACTGATAATATTTTTAAATTTAAAAATGTGTTTATGGTATTTACTTGATAATAAAATTAAGGGATTTCTTACATTATTTTGAACATAAAACTTGTTACGCTAAGGAAAGGTTTAATTTTTTCAGAAATGGAAGTAGAAATAAAAATATTCCTGAGGTCGGCGCTGAAGTCAACTGTTGACGAATAAGTGAAAAAAATCAAGGAAGCGTCAAGCGCAACCACAGAATTGGAAAAGAAACATAAACATGTTGAAGAGAGGAGAAAAAGGAGAAACATACACTGACTATAAAAATAAACACGCCCGGGTCCCAGAAAAAAATTCAGCAATTACATTACCACTTTGCACAGAAAAATGCAGATTAAAATGCAATAACAACTTTGCCGGTACTTATCGCAATACCTTGTTTAATAAATAATATTCATTACCTACCACCAATGAAAAAAACTTCTACCTCTTTGGTATATTTCAGATAATTTATAACTTTAGATGGAAAATCAAAACAAGTGTGCAAAAATGCATTTTTTTTTAAATTATTTAATGTCGGAACAAAGAAGCTAATGGGTAAATCCCTTTTCGGAAAGACAGAGAAAAAAGCCTGGAAAAAATGGGTGTTAGTTCGTTGGCGCAGTTCTTTAACACGATGACAGGTATTCCGTCCGGTTCTGATGTCTTTTGCGTATCTAGTTCTTTAAGGATTTTACGAATATCACGGTGATGAAACTTGACTTTTGAAGTTCGATATGGTGGGGAGAGCCTTGCCTTGGGCAACGTCTAAGGTAGAGTGCGATGAAAACATTTTGGAGGGCATGTTTGCTTTTTCCTTGGCTGTAGTCGCCGTGATGCCACGTTCCTCTGTCAAATGTGGGAGAGAAGTTTTTGTAAAGTTATTACTTATTGCCTTTGCTACCGACCAGAAATTCTTGGAGCCACTGGGGCATTGCAAAAGTTTATTCCTGATCATTTGATTGCGTTTGTCTTTAGTTTCGTCGATCACACTTTTGCATTTGTTTCTGGCTTCGACAAAATAATTGCGATTTTCAGCGGTCTGATTTTGTTGCCAGTACTTGTAGGCTTGCTCTTTCTTCCCTACAGCCCTTTCGCATCTTCTGTCGAACCAGGGCTTTCCTTTTGGCAGTAACTTGATAGAATTTGGGATGTATGCTTTCATTCCTGAGGAGATTACTTGCGTAATCTCTTCGCAGCAGACTGACGGGTCGCAGACGTCGAGCCAAGGAAAATCTAGGAAGAATTCCCTTAGATGGTCCCAGTTTGCAAAATGGTAATGCCAGATTTTGCGAGGCAATGGTGTATCCTTCTGAAGAAGTGGCAATTCACACACCATTGTAATGAGTTTGTGGTCGGAAGTACCTAATGACAGACAAACTGTAATGTGTACTGGTCAGGATTGGTGGTTAGAAGAAGATCCAGGAGGGCGGCGAATTTGCCTCTCTCTGAGATTCGAGTTGATTCGTCTACAAGTTGAGTGAGCCCGCAGCTGATGGCAAATGCTTCAGCTTATTTACCTTCGTTGTCGGTCTTGTTGTGATATTTGAGCCAGTTGGTGTTGTGGGCATTAAAGTCTCCCAAAACGATTATTTCTGAATTGGGGTGATCGACCTGTATTGAGTCAAAAGTGGTAGCTAATGTTGTAAAAAAGTTTTGGTAGGATCTATCGCTCGGAGGGTAATAGAGACAACATATAAACTTGGTTACTCCCTTGGCAGTGAACTTGAGCCACATGACGTCAAGGTTGTTCGGTTCGAGTATTTTCTCGCGGTGACATGAAAGGTCGCGGTGACATGAAAGGTCGCTTCGGACAAAAAGGCATATTGCGAACTTATGTCTAAATCGGTTGTTTAAGTCGTAACCAGGGTAGGGGCAGTTCACTGTTGTTGTTGTAGAACATACTTGTGTTTCTGTATGTGTGGTATATTTGCTTGTAGATGTTGGTGTGCCGAACTTATGTTTGTATTTAGGCCTCTTATGTTGCAGAAATCTATTCTAAATTAGTTCGGTATCTTTGCTGTCTGTGAAATGCGGAATCAAGGGCTCCCAGGGCCCCCCAGCGCCCGGAGATCCGAATGGCCGGGGAGTTTTACTTCCAGAATATTTTGATCTTGGAAGCACCATCTGGTCAATATATTTCCACTGTGGAACCCGGAACCACCAGCGCGGAAGCGGAACCACTTAGCGCTTCCTAGTACTGGTAGGGGTGGTCTTTCACCGGACGATGGGCGTATACATCTATCACGTAGGGCCGCTTCCACTGGAAGCATCGGCATCAGACTCATTCCTTTGGTGGTCCCTAGTCTGACACGGGTAAGAATGGGATTTGTTGAATCACTCCCCAACGATCAGATCCAGACTTTATACTTTGGTGTTCTCCAGCCTGGAGGAGGACAATGACAGTTGATGGGCCACTTCCCGTGGGAACTCGGAATGGAGAGAGCGTCACTCCCCGTAATCAAACTGCGCTCAGCAGTTTGAAGTTTCTGCCTGCTAATGCAATGCAGCCCTAAACGTCACAAACTCTCATTGATCAACTACAGACTTTATACTTCGGTGTTCTCCAGCCTGGGAGAGGACGATGAGATTTGATGGGCCACATCCCGTGGCAACTCGGAATTGTGGTGGCGTCACTCCTCGTAATCAAGTTGCTCTCACCAATTTGACGTTCCTGCCTACTAATACAAAGCAGCCCCTCTTGTCAGAAACTGTCATTGATCAGCTCCAGACTTTGTGCTTTGGTGTTCTCCAGCCTCGGAAACTCGGAATGGCGGGGGCGTCACTCCCCGTAATCAAGCTACTCTCACCAGTTTGACGTTCCTGTTATGAGGCTTCCAGCCAATTAAATTAAATATAAATCGTTTAAATAGCATAACATTAGCAAAAAACATTCTCCACTCCAGATAATATCAGATATGATAATGAATAAAATAAATATCCCTGAAGAAATTATGATAAGAAACAGGAATAAATATTATCCACAATAATAGATAACCTATAAAACTGCTGATCGGTAAGCTAAATAATCAAATATTTTAAGTGCATTAAGTAAAAAACGAGAATTAACGGTAATAGGTAATAGCAAACGACTGATTTGCTATCTAATATCGTATAAGATAGCAAACGACCTACAGTCGTTTAACAGTAAGTTTATTAATCAAATCGATAAATAACGATAATAGGTACGGTGTAAAATAGCAAACGAGCTACAGCCTTTTAACAATAAATTCATTAAATAAAATCTGTCAACGACGATAATAAGTACGATATCAGAAAATAGACTACCTAGAGCCGTTTAACGGTAAATTCATTAAACAAAACGATAAATAACGGTAATAGGTACGATATGAGACCATAGTACACTCGTTTAACGATAAGCTCAGACAACGAATTTTAAAAAGGCTAGAGCTTACTTGTGTCTTTCAGACGTGGAATTCACCGGCGTTTCCTGCGGAGCTACTTTCCTACCATGGTCGCATCACCTCGACAAAAGCCGCTTTCTGGCTAAATAAAACCGGGAACTCTCTAGGTCGGCATAGGGAAGGCCGCTAGGCGGCTTGCGTACATTCAATCCAAAGGGAGGAAATTCTGTCCCACAACTATTCAATATAGACACATTAACATGTAACAAACCCCTTTTTTACGAAGGGTAACCACACTATTCGTCGAACATCGTTATTGGTAAGCCAATAATTTCAAAAAATACACCTGGCAGTATATTTGTCAATTAATCTCGCGACGAAATTAGGCGCTAATTTGACCTGATGGTCGAAAAAACTACGATAATTTCAGATATTGTAGACTGGTCCCTTTTTCACCTCCTACGCGCTAGTAGCGTGCAGGAGAAAAGACCAAGTAACCCTTCAATTCCAAAAAGCATACCTACGACATCGGCATCCGCCAAGAGGGCGGACGTCAGTCAGGGCTTAGAGCGACTCGGAACAGCATTCCTTGATACTGATGGATTTTACTCGAAAGTAAGTTAGCGAGAGTGTCGACAACACAAATCGGCCAGTAAAAGAAAGAAATCGCACTACTGGATTTTGTAACATTCGCAACGCTACAATATATAGTTAACCGCATACAGCGTAAGTATTTAATTTAAGAAACCAAAATTTTATAGTTTTTTGACAACTTTGCGATGCTCGTTTATTTTTCTGATCTTGGCAAATCATGAAAAACCCTACAACTCTTGCATTTAAACTCTATTTCTATCTGGTATAATAAAACGGTGTCAAAATATAAGGAACAAATCTTTATCTGGTAGCGTTAATTAAAATTACATTTTATATTTAATTAAGTTTCATGTGAAAATAGTAAGCCAATTCCATGTTTTCGTCGATTTTTTTGACAACGATTGAATTGCCAAACAATATTTCGAAAGTGACAAAATACCTTTTATTGAATTTTTCTTATTTTCCGTTACAGTCCTAGTACTAAAATGGACAGCCTTACACTAAAATATATTATATCATAATACATCTATTATGACATGCCAGCAGATAATAGTATATTATGATATAAGTGTATAAGAGGGCCTTTAAAGCACGCGCGACTTATTTCAAAACACGACGCGCTGCGGAGTGTTTTGTAAGTCGCAAGGGCTTTAAAGGTCTCTTATACACGTATATCATACGCTATTTTTTATTACGAATGCATCATTATCTCAAAAATGTTTTAAATATTAAACTGAAGGGATATATTGACGAATATATTAAACTGTCACATTTGACATGATCAAATGTTTCTATAGCTACCTTTAAAAAAGTAGGCGCATTATAAACATCATTTTAAGCACGCTGCAGCGTGCGATAATCGTTGATTATGATGCATGCGTAATAAAAAAACGTTTTACGTGTCCCAGCCTCTAATACATGTGTGATATAAATATCTTCAAGTTTTATTGTACCTTTTCTACAACAGAACCACTCTGATGAAGTAACCGAACTTCTACTAATCTATGTTAAGGTTGTTCCAAATTTCGACCAAAAAATAATGTGATCAGAGATTATTTAGTTCTTTCCAGTTAACTGGAATATATGTATACATTTCTTTATCTCCTCACTATTGTGACATGTTACCCTATACATTTGGGAAATAATTTGGTTGGTTTTCCCATCAGTTTCCGACATAAATAATATATCCCCTACGTTGGGGCTTGGAACCTCCGGCAACATGCACTAAAACAGAGTTTTTTCCACAACACCGAAACAGAATATTTGCACTCGACGCGCGTTTCGCTAACCATGTTAGCATCATCAGCAGATGATTAAAACTGAGTTTTGCAAATATTCTGTTTCGGTATTGTGGAAAAAACTCTGTTTTAATAAATAATATATGTTCCTGCAGTATATTGAGGTAGCCCTGGTGGTTTAAAGTGAAGTGAAGATCAATGGTGAACTGATCAATATGATTCGATATGCTGACGACACAGTCACTTTGTGCGATAGTGTCCAGGGCCAAGAGTTGTTGGATTGTGTAAACAAGACGAGAAATGGGTCTCAAAATGAATGTCACTAAGACAAAATTTATGATATTCAGACACCAACCGCAAGCAGATGCTTCCCTACAGATAGACCAACAAAACATTGAGAGAGTTACTCAATTCAAATATCTGGGATGCTACATCACAGGACAACTAGATCCAAGTAATGAGATTAAAACACGTTGGCTACCAAGCCTATTTCCAACATTTTGGATTAGGGTACCATATGTATCACCGGTGATATTTTTTATAGTTCACTTCTGTACTTTATGTATCACCAGTGATAATGAACACTTGATATTTTAAACGCTAGTAGAAAAGCTTGGTATAGAAACGAAGGGATTAGATTTTGGGCATGGTATAGCAATGAACTAAGTAATTTCAGGTTCAAATGGGCATCACCAGTGATGCACATGGGCTCGTAAAATCTCTGCTAAAACAAACTTGATTTGACTGAAGTAGTACTTAGCAAATACGCTACAGAGTCGCCACTTTTTGTCTTCTTTCTATTATAATGTCAATGTAAGTAAAACAGTATGGATTAGACAGTATGTTATTTCTTTATTCATATTTATCATGAGTTCATTAATTTGTTTTAGACAACCAAACTCAAACTAATTTTTCCAACTACAAAAAAATGTTTTAGGTACTCTAAAAGTAACAAATAGATCAATGTAAACTTAACTTTATCATAATTATATGCATATAAAAAGGGTCACATAACGCTAATGTTTTTTTTTGAAAACAGTCGAAACAGTAAGATGGTCGGTTAGGGCATTCCGCACAAAAAGTGGTAACCAATTTGGCATGTTTTGCTGCCATTTTTTAATTTAGATATGTCGCATACTCTTTTTCGTAACATCCCACACAACGCTTTCTTTTTTTCCGGTTATCTTTGGTTTTTTCTACACACTCTTGTAAAATGTGTTTCGGTTTCTTTCTTGTAGAATCTAAGTTGTTCACCATCTGACTCAATAAACCAGTGACAAGTTGTTCACGAAACTCGGAAATTTGAATTTTTACATTATTTGTTGTTTGATATAATATCAAAGCATTTACAACCGCTGCTCCGAACAAGTACTCAAACGCAACTTTATGGTACCAGCGAATGGTCTTACGCAAGACCGTGAAATAAGACGACATTTGGTCTGAAAGGTCGATGCCTGCCTTATATTTGTTGTAGAAGAGTATTGCTTCGGGTTTAAGGATAGGTTCTCCTTTAGAATTTTTCTTTAGCGTATCCTTTATTTCTAAATTATGGCGTGTAGTAATAAAACGTACAGGCCTCTTATCTTTCCAATTTCCTACTACTATTCCATTATTTTCCGTGCCTTTTATGTCGCCTCGTTTCATTTTTGTGTCGCTTAGTACTTCTTTTGGCACATCCTTTATATTTTTTCTTAATGTTCCAACTACGTGGGTTTTTCTTGTTAGAAGAGTTCTTGTTAATTCGATATTGTTGTCAAAGTTATCTGCTACTAAGGTGCGACCCTGATCAAGGTAGTCATTTAGCAAATTCATTACTGTGGTGTTACTTTTTATGCCAAGGGTCTGGGTATCACTTTTTCCTTTGTATATTTCGGAATCATAGGTATATCCTACATCGTCGCAAAGCTTAAATAATTTTATGCCATATCTTGATGCCTTAGATGGAATATATTGCCGAAATAGCAACCTCCCACGAAATGGCACCATTGATTCGTCTACTGAAATTATCTCAGAGGGAGTTTTTAAACTTTTAAATTGTGCAGTTAAAGTATCCACGAATGATTTAATTTTGTATAGGCGGTCTTCCTTATCTGCTTGTAGATTATCCGCGAAATGCAAATATCTTAGGATGGATTGAAATCTATTTCTAGACATAATACGCCGTACAAAGCAGTGCCGATATAAATATTTTTTTGACCAATAGTCAGATATTTTCGGGTATTTTACCAATCCCATGTACATTATGATAGCAAAAAAATTTAGCATTTCTTCCGAATCTACATTTTTCCAACGGGGATTATGTCTCGCGGCATTTTTGTTAGTTTCAAGAACAATAAGGTTCACTATATTGTCAGTGATGATCTTTCGATAAATTTCGATTGGCGTATGGCCTTTTGGAAAACTTATGATTGATTTACCAGTAAAAGAAAATGATTTTAGAGAATCACCTGTTACAGAATGCCATCGTCTGAAGAGTCACTGTGCTCTCTTTCATCGTCTGGAATATCATCAAGGTTGTTTTCACCTTCCGAGGATTCTGATTCGGGCGACGACGGCTCGTACTCTGACTCTGACGCACAAAATGGATCTTCTGGTGTAGATTTCCCATCTAAGCTTTCATTGTCGTTCTCAATTGAGTCGTCAACTGTATTTTCATCTTGAATCTCATCTAATGAGAAAAAAAATTATTATATAACCTCACATCTACCAAGCTTATATAGGGAAATTTACCTTCGCTGTTTATTTCGTCATGCTACCTCAGAAGACGTTCCTCTTCTTTAGGATCCATGTTTTTTAACTAATATTGCTTTACTGCACACACAATAACACAGAAGAAATAAATAGAGACAAAATAAAATGTACTGAAACGTGATATTCTAAAAGCGATGTTGAAATAGTTCATTTATGAACAATGTGTTTCACCGGTGATCATTCCGGCAAACTCGTCAAAAATGTAGGTATGTACTTAAAAGTCTACGTAGCGACATCTTGTGATAAAGGGGTACATTAAATGTTATAATAAGCCTGTGGTACAGAAGGAAACTGTTCGACTTTTCAGCGCGGTATACAGAGCAAGTGAGGATGTGTATCACATGTGATTCATATGGTAGCCAACGTGTTAAGCGAAGCATTGAAACAGCTCGCACAACTTCTTCAGAATGAAATCATATTTATGTAACGACAACCTATACCTAAAACTGCGTCAAAGAATGATCAAATGTTATATTTGGTCTGTGTTGTTATATGTGGCTGAGACCTGGGCTCTGCAGGCTGATGCGATCAATCAACTAGAAGCGCTAGAGATGTGGTTGCATAGAAGAATGCTCTGAATACCGTGAACAGCTATGCAAACCATCGAAGCAGTGTTGAATAGAGCAAATGTAGTTCGTGAATGGTTTAAAACTGTTATGATTAGAAAGATATCATACCTGGGGCATGTTCTTAGAATGAAGGGTAAAATTGAGGGCCGCAGAGGAATTGGAAGGAGGCAGATGTCATGGCTAAAGGAGATTCACGATTGGATCGGAAGTGCCAAACAACTATTTAGATTAGCTGAAAACCGCCAACAGCTCGCCAATGTAACTGCCAACTTAAGGAAGACCGGATATAGCACCGAGGGAAGATAGGTCTTTTAATTGATTTCTATAAATCCAGTAGTAATCGTTAGTCCTTCCTCTACAATGATACTTAATAGTTTTTATTTTGTCTTGTTTTCTTGGGATCAGTGGTTCATGTTGGTTTTTATATTATAAATAATATTTGCAGGTTCTTCTTTAAAATACATTTGAAATCGTTCACCGAATTTCATTATTCGACTCTAAAGGTTGTAGTTTCGCAAATTAAAAGGGCTTATATTTATTTATTACCATCAAATCATGAGTCACTTGGTCTAGTAATTACAAAATCATTTTCCATTGAATCTTCAATTAACTATTAAAGCAACCCTTGCTTTGTTTATTTCTTTTGCATGGTTTAGAAAGTTATGGTGATTTCAAAGATACTTTCCCAAAGTGATGCAAATAGAAAATTGGTCATCATTAGATCATCTATTCATGATTCTACTACATAGTAAATACAAATTTGCACTCCTTTAGTTAGTAAATCTAGAAATTGCAATCGTATACCTTGGTCAAATGAAGATTTGTATTTACTTCACTGGGCTCCCAGAAGTTCTATGCTCATCCACCGTTACCAAAAAATAAATCATTGAGATTTTGGAAACGTTCACTAAAATTAATTTAAATCTTCAATTTACAATAGAGCACGAACATGTACAACATTTGGAGTTCCGATATTTACTAATTATCAGACATTGTATTCGGACACTAACAGAGCAGATCGACTGGGTGTTCGTAACATTTCGAGAGCAGATTCTCTGTCGAGAAATATGAAAAGAAATTCATATTGACGTAGGGCGTTGGTCCGGTATTCTAGGAACGCCTCCACAGGACGTTGTGAACCTTTGAAGACAGTGTTTAACCAGTGTCAAAAGAGATCTAAGTTATTGGCTGAGGCATCCTTTAACACTCGGCATGTTACAACCTTATAATAAATAAACTGACTAGAACCATTATAAACATAGACAGTATTTTGCCCTTTTCGCGAAATCCCCTTAGACTAATTTAAGTTTGTTTTAGCCATCAACTATTCATCTATAGAACTATAACAAAGTTCTCATGTACCGGATATGCCCATATCAAGGTAGACTGAGCAGGTAGGGAGCCATTATGGATACACACTCGTTTCAATAATTTTATCCTCATAAAATATTGAATTTTAAAGCTAGCAATTTGGCACTAGGGGTATCAGTCCTGATTTTTTAAAATAGAAAATATGGCAACCCTGTTCCAGAATATTGTGCCATTTCTACCGCTTGGCAAATGTCGAAATGTGTAACTAGTAGGAAAACAAAACATTCTTGGACGACTGTGGCAATTGCTGGACTATGCGCAGCCGAGGCCAGCAACACAGGAGTCCAGGATGTGCTTTTCCTGCGAGTTTCACATATCATTTTTTATCCGATCGGAATTAATTAGAATACGTATTTATAAAAATTGAGTCAAATATTACTTTAAATGGAAACGGTGTTTTAAATTTAAACAACATAATATCAGGTTTTGAATCGAGCGAGCTTTGAGTTTATTTCGTAACTACGGAAACCACAGCTAAATGTTACTTTTGATAAACGTCAGATCTGACAAACAAGGTGTTTGAATATGACGGAAATGTTATATTTCCGTACAGTTAGTTATTGCATTTTGCCAAGCAACGAACACAATATTCTGGAATCATAACTTTTGCGATGAGAAAACACATTGGAAAGGTGTAGGTTTTCGTCCGATCGGGTAAAAATATATTTTTTTCTTACCTCAAATGGCTTCCGTTCGAGACAACGCGCGTTTTCTATCGGCTCCTTTGTCGCCATTTTGGATGAATACATGGCTATGATTCAGTGACCGTTGTTCCTCCCCGAGAAAAAATTCGATGCCCTAGCCACAAGAAATCCACATTTCTGTCTGTGCCTGCAAAGGTTCAGGTCATAGCTACCACTATACGTGCTCGACATCTTGAAGGGTCAAAAATATAATGCCCCTGAGCCCACATGCCTTTCAGTTCGTTATACAGGCTATATAACACAAACGTCCTTAGATGCATCAGTATGGAATAACGTGGATTCAGAATTGAGAGAGATGAAATGGAACAGTGGACTATGACTGAGGTCGGATGCCCTTAGTTGGGTGGTCCGAAGCATTTAAAACCGAGTTTCTGGGAAAATATCGTCCAACGAAGCCCACACATGTAAAGCAAGTAAGCAAAAATAACCTCAATAATTTAGCCCCAAAATTGAATATTAAATTTTAACAAGTTAAATAACTGTTCAATTTATTAAAAAATTAATTCACAAAATGTTTGTTACTTGAAGCGAGATCAACAAATTTATTTAGTTTTTTATTTAATGTGCTCAAAAAGTGATCCGTGAAGAAGTCGTTTTATTTATAAACAAATTTGAGATTAATTGAAAAATATGCCTTTTAAATTCTTATTGATAAATCCGAAAAATTAATCACCATTCATTCTGCAGGCGAAAATTAAATATTAAATCTAGGATATCGATTTTTCAGTGAAAGCAAAGAAAATTCTACTACGATAGAATTTTCTTTGATGAAAGTAATAGAGCCAATAATTCTCGTATTTAATTAACTTGTCTCTTAATAAGAGAAAGTGAGAAAGCCTATCGAGACAAATTTTCTGACTAAATCATAAATTTTTTTCTACTTTGTATACGTGTTACAGCTAAATTCCCAGTGTAATAATTTTCTCGCCTGGCTATAAGGTTACATGCACAAACTTTAGGGTTGCTAGTTTATTGTCAACGCTTTAATAGCGTCGTAAATTTTTTTGCCTCGGTCGCGCTGCTGAGGTGTGATGATACTGTGAAACTAAACGTATGGGATGAACATAGTTTTCTGACGTCAAATTAAAAAATTCCACACTTCAAGAAAACGAGTATTTATTATATTACTACCTGATACCTGTGACTTCTTTCGTCCGCGTTAAGAATTAAGATAACCTTCTTGCGTTACTCCCTCAAATTTACAAAAAATTATATATTATGAAAAAATAAAATAAAATTGACATATTTCGTGGTTTTTCAAAAAGAAAAATACTTTTTAAAAATATTTTTATATTTAGGGGTCATTTCAGGCTCTTGGAATTTCAGTTCTGAAAAATCAATTCTTACCAAACCCAAAATATAACTCAATTCTACAATTCATGTTTCTACATCAAGCTTGCTTGTAATAAGTGAATGGGCGATCTATTTAAGAAATTTGTATATTAGTATAGATTGTATTGTAATACAAGTTGATCGCCAATTGTATGACACTTAATAACCTTCAAAATTATTTGCTAATAATTGAATTTTCCTTTTTTTGACCATTCTCAGGAGTGGGTTGTTTCACTTATCATCAGTATTTTTTTTGTGGGCGCCAGAAATCCTAGAGACAACGCGAACTTAATGTGAACATTTAAAAATAAACATACCATATATTTGCTCTCACAATCCGCAAAGTCTCGCAGACCTCGTATCTTGCGATATATAAAAAAGGCAAATTCCAAAATAATTATTTATATACTAACATTGAAAACACAAGTATGATTTAGTGAAGTGATTTTATTTTATATTGAATTTATCTGATGAATAAATTCAGTTAATAATGATATTAATGGGAAAAAATTGTTAAACAGAGAAGATATATGATAAAGAAATTGGTACAAAATTGGTCTTTACAATATCTTCATATTCCGATTGGCTAATACTTAGCTTCGTCCAACTTATGCTGTAACCAAGTGATCGTATTGGGATTTGTACTCGAACCGTTTCTGCCTATTCTCAGGTTATTGTCAACTGGGTTTATCGAGGAATTGTGTGGTTGACGGACTATGGCTATCAATTTATAAATATATAGTGCTTTGTTTAAAATATATCTCCAAGTATATATAAACTAAAACAAGAATACATAGTTCCTTACATATTTTTTTAAGACTGTTTAAATAAGACAAGGTATTGTAAAAAAAATAATGTTTACTTTTGAGGATTTTTTTAAATTGACACAATTGTTTCTGTTTTGTTTAAAAAAACAAATATAATAATTATTATAAAAAGTATTTTAATAATAATTATAATATTCTATGATGTAAAAAATAAGGACTATGGCTATTAATTTATAAATGTACAGTGGTTTGCTTAAATTATATCTCGAAGTGGCCTAAAACAAGAATACATATTACTTAGATGTTTTTAAAGACTGTTTAAATAAGATATTGCAAAGTGAAAAAATTAATGTTTACTTTTGAAGAGTTTTTGATTTGACACAAAAGCTTCTGTTTTGTTTAAAAAATAAACTTTTTCAGAAAACTGAATTTTGAAAATGTTACCTATTCTTTTCAATTTGGGTTAGTCTGTGCAATAGAAAAGGACTTGCATCACTAGGTTTTTTTAGCCTTTTTGCCTAGTTTTTGCTGCATATATTTTTTTGATAACATTAACAAACAAAGAGAAAAAAAAACACTTACTTGACTAGACGTTTTCGAAATTTTTTTGAACTGGTTGAATTTGTACTGTTGAGTGATAACATTTTTGGCACTTGTGGTAATTATTGTAAATACAAAAGAATAGAGTGTGTTCCTAAAGATGTTGAAATCTCACTTACAATGTTAGCAGCACCCATTTGCTCTAATGTTTACTTCAGGCAGATAGTGTGAGTATTAAAATTTCAGTTATTCTAGATATTTCTAGGTATTATCAGCTCTGAAATTATAATAGATAGTTCTGGAAACACAACTTGTAACAGAGCAATCCGTCCATAACTATAAACTAGAGATGTCACGAATATCCGGGGAGTATTCGGTGTTCGGCATATTCGGCCATTTTTTTGTATTCGGTATCCGGCCGAATACTGTATATTCGTCTGCCGAATACCGAATACTTATTAATGAAAAAAAAATCGCAAAAATGTACCAAAAAAATGTATCTATTTCATTATTTAATTAACAAAATATAACACACTTAATACTTAAAATCTATCAGTGGTAAGTTATGATGAACAAAAATAAAATTCGCACCATTTTTTTGGAGCAAACGATGGTGCCTGCTTCTGATAATAGCCTAGGAGACGATAGATAAATCTTAGCGAATTTCGTCAGATTTGGATACTCTTTTGCGTTTACTGTCCACCATTTGTCCGCCGCCCGTTCGATCTAGGCGAATAGTTTTCAAATAAATATCAATATCGTTTTCTATAGCACTTTTCGCCATAACCTCACTTTGGTTGTTTCCTCAAAACAGTTCCAGAAATTGTAGTGTATTTCGATGTTTGAATTTGCATAATTTTCATTGGATTTTCTTTTCTTACAAGATGGAGAATAATCACCACTAGATTCATCACAACTCATTTTCAGAGCTTCTAAAAGCATATTTCTTTTTGCTCTTTCCTCTTGAGCTAATCCCAGGAAATTAGTTGTGAAACGCCGGTCAAGAAAAGTTACAATTAGGTAGATATTTGCGTTCTCATGAAAGTGAAACCGTTTTTCACGCTCAACTTTTAGTGAACATCTCGTTCTTAACAAATTTGGTGTTCTATCTGCAGTATCTGACCTTTTCAGGTATTCCAACAATGTGACAACATGTGGAATCACTTCGGAGATGCAGGAAATACTTGCGCTGATTTGGTTATCATTTTGAACGGTTTGAGGAGTTTGATGCATTACTCCATTAACTTCCACGGTGACGGTGCCAAATTGTCCAAAGATCCATGATCTGTTTCTGTGAAGTACAGAGAGACAGCTCGTTTTTGTTCTACAATCGCTCCATTAAATAATACGTCGATTTCCAGCGTGTGCTAATATCTTGCTGATGATTTAGCAATTGAAGTTCTTATGGAATGGATTTCGGCTTTTGTTCTGCTATACCAGAGTGGTCAAAATGAGTAACAAGTCGTCTTACAGGAGCTATCATCTCCGATAGCTCCGCCTGGGGATTCAGCGAGATAAAACTGCCACGAAGCAGCTAATTGAGGACGGCCATGCATTACAACGACATGCCTTCTGAACTGCCGCCTTGCCGCGTGGCGTCGGCGTCGCCGTTGTTGGTGCAACTGCTCCCCCCACACCCGACCCCCTCCCGAGGCCTATGGATCAGCAGTTGCGTAGTCATCTTGTCATTTTTGACGTCTTTATTAGTAAAAATCCCATTCAAAATGGTGTCGCGATTTTTTCTAGTGGGCCTTGACATTGAGCAATTTTTTTAATATCAAATATCATAGCGACCAGTCAACAAAAGTAGTGTCGAAACGAGGTTCTTTTCGACACTCCTTTGCGTATCGATATGGAATCATTTTGAACGCAAAATAGAAACTTGTTTATTAAGATAATAGTTTTAAAAGACCACACTTTTTCTCACGAGCAGGCAGTTAGGAAACGACCCGCTTGCGTACCGTGCGGGTACGCTAAATGTCTTTTGAAACGTGTATTTTATGTTTTTTTTTTCTATTTTGCAGGTTTTTTTTTAATGAAAAACTTAATTTATTCTAGTCCCGATCAGCTTTTACGGTCATTTTGACGTCTTTATTAGTAGAAATGCCATTCAAAGCGATGCCGCAGTTTTTGTTAGTGGTCCTTGACATGGAACAAGGTACCTTTCGACATGCACTACTCCTTTGCGTGTCGAAATGAAATCATTTTGAACTCAAAATAGAAAAAGTTGATTTCAACACGCATGTTATATTAATCGTTTCCTTTTCCTTAATAATCTAAAGGGTGCTTTTTGTGTCATTTAATTATTTTTTTAGGTGGTCGTAGGAAAAATAGTGTACATTGCTCTTATATAAATATATAAGTATATAAATATACTTACTATTTCTAGTATTTCCCCGGCGCATTCCTTTATGTTTTCATCTTTGCATATTATTATACCATATAATTCCTGTCAATAACTGAATAATACATTGAATACGTTACGTACATATGTACGTTGTAGAGTTCTTTAAAAGTATTACATTAAATTAAAATAATAGATATTATTCTCCTATCAGAAACCCAGCACAATATACTTATTATATAGGTAAATTAATCTACGTTCACCATTGCATCAAGAATAGTAATAAATGTCCAAGAGCATAATAGCATTCCAAACGAATGTCATTCTTGGCGATTTCACGAAGTTCCTTTAACTTTTAGTGATACATGAAACTTTATCAGTCCAGATAGCAAGATAAAGTGGCAGGAGGGGGGGCAGCCTAAGATCTCCTCAGATTAGCTCAGCGAAAAATCTAATTATCATTTTACATCCTCACTCATGGACGACATTACACATTTTTTCAGGGCGAAGGGGGGTAAAAGCCCTTTATTAGGTATGTCAAAGATCCATATAAAGTTGGATATTTGGATATATAATTGAAAATATAGACTTTAAAAAATGAGCATATTGGATAAAGTAAACTCGAAAAAATGTACGACCAAAACTTGTAGGGTTTTTGATGATTTTCTAAGCCATGTTAGGCCGTTACAATATAATAATTAAAAACCAGAACGAACAACACACATTTTTGAATTTTTGTAAACCTACGCATTCGGACACAATAATTATTGACAATCCATCTTATTGTCACCCAATTGAACATAAACTAGCTATTTAATGATATACAGATTAAAATACATACTTCTAAAATAATATTAACTTTCAATAAGATATAAATTTAATCAAAGAAATAGCCATCAATAATAGTTATTCGTCTCAGAAAGTTTTTTTAATAAAATATTATACAAAAAGACTATTAAGATGATATATCCTAACAAATTGCAAAAAAAAACAAACTATAATTATCACCTATCAAGGACAACCAATGACAAGTTATTTTAATAAATATAATACAAAATATCAATTCAAAACTAATACTTTAATAGGTAAACAATTATTAAAAAATCATATAACTCTGAAAAAATTTAATATAGTAGGAGTTTATAAATTAATTTGTAAAAATGTATATACAGGGTGCTACAAATTCGTTTCTTTGTATGGGTATCTCGAAAACCGTAACAGATACGAGGTCGGTTAAATTGGGGCAAAGTTGCGCAATTTAAGGGTGATTGACATGCTGTCGAGAAATTTAGAAAATTCCGTCTACTTCCGGAGATATCCGTAAAAAACCGAAAATCATCTATTTT
>MU187702.1:20057-70814 GCA_016904865.1 Pissodes strobi | reverse complement strand
TGATCTTCTAAACCGTTGAGAAAAGGCTAAGCTGGGTTAAGTCTATAGTTTTTCATATACAAGATCGACTCTTCTATCCTTGAGGATTGCAGATTTGTCAATTGTATCTTCGTAAAAGGGTTGCATGTTCATTAATTCATTAAGCAATTCCTTTTCATACGAAATCCTTGATAAATTTGAAATGTGTTTTCGGTCATTGAATTAGGTAAATAGGTTTGAACCCTTTTTAGGCAAGAAAAACTTTGTTCCATCGAAACACTAGTAGATAGAATTGTCATTGTTAAGGAAAATAGTTTAGGTCTTTAAGGCATGTACAATTTATATTTTCTGCAACTTTTATTAAATCAGGTATTTGAAATAATATTTTCATTCTGTCTAAAAGGCATTCCCTTTCCTTAGTTGCTCAATTTGTCTATCTTGTTTCATTCTTACTTAGACTAGTTAAAATGCCATTTATTTCATTGTTAATATATAGCTAAACTGCCATCATTGCCTACCTAAAAAGAATGAAAGGGTTTTAGCACCCAACTAGCAAATATAATTCCCAGTCCTTATTAAAAAGTCACTGCCCCTAAAGTATAGTTCCTAAACCCACCCTGCCATTTAAAATGTTATTCTATAAGGAATAGTCACTTTGAAGTATATATATTTCGAGAGTGACTGGTTAGTGCCTACCTACCATAAAAGTGGAAAATAAACACCCCGATTGCAAGTGGCAAACATGTAATTTAAAGAAGTGGCCGGAACTACCCTAATCTTCGAATATGACACCATAAAAGACCAAAAACTTTATAGTAACTTTTTAAAGTGGCGGTCACTAACAAGTGCTACCATAATGCCTTCATTAAGTTTTTGTTACTTTATAGTAACAATTTAAGTTACGGGGTAGTGGCGGCCACGACACCTAGTTACTTCTAATTTATAGTAGCATTGAAAGTAGCAAAATGGTTACTGCTACCTTCCTAGGTCACTATAAAGTTATTGTTTCTATAAAGTCGCCTCTGGGTAGTTACAATTGTCACTTTATCGACCCGAGGATTTTAAAGTTCCAAACAATTAGGGTTGGCCTAATATATTATCGTTCCCGGTACTTCGTGGAAGCATATGGAACTATAAAGTATTTTTCGGATTAAAGGCCATATTTTTTTCATGACTTTTCAGAAAAACAGCCAAATGGCTCAAAGATTTTGCGTTTTCAAGGTAAATATACCTAGACTAAAGCTTTTTTCCTTAGTTATTTTTCTTATTTTTGACGGTGGACTAATATTTTAAAGTTTCACGCCAGTTTCAAGCAAATTATTATTTTTTTATTTTATTACTACAGGGGTTCTATTGCAAATAATATAATAATTTGAAATGTTTTGAGGGGCGCTCCAAAATTTTGTCATTTAAACCCATTATTTTGTTCAGTAAAGTCGATTGCGTTTTGGAATTTACCTACAAAAGACGTTAAAATCGCATGATAAATAACAAAAAAATAATAATGGCTTCCATAATTATTTTCCATCATGGCATTTATTTTAATGAAGTGTGAAATTGCATGAAGAGGTCGCTGCGAATAAAGTTTAACAGTTTAATGGAAGTTCCACATGTCGGTGGAAAACACTTGGCTGCCACGAACCCGCGACTAGGCAGCTTCGTAACAGATAAGTCGCATTCACCAGTAGGCTACTTTATAGTAACACATCATAGTAACTCTTTTGGTGGCAAAAACTATCCAAGACACTACCCGGCTACTCAAAATCTTTCCCCATTTTGGTCGCAGTTACTTAGCAGCTACGAATATACGACGTAGCCGCCGATGGTCACCGCCCACTTTGTAGTGGCTTTGATAGTAGCAGTTACGTACCTGCCACCATAAATTCTAATTGGGTTATGTCTTGCTTCTTTAACTAAACGTGGATTTGCTGTGGCCTAGTAGTTCTCATTTATTCTATTAAGAATCCCATTTATAGTAACCATGCTGTCCTCAGACCATATTATCTGGTAAGGAAAATCTTCATTTTCGTGACATTCTCGTGTGTACCATTCGCAGCTTATTCGACGCCTTTCTGCATCACCGGACGTAAGTCCTTTACAAATTCTTTATTTATACGGATGAAATATTTTTTAAATAAGTTTTGCTGTTGATTTTGCTGCGCCTACGTTTTGTTTAATTTTCCGATTTGATATTCCAGAGTTCTCAATAACTGCTAATAATACGTTATTTACTTTTTCTTCATTCTGGGCTTTTGTCCAGAAAGTACAGGTGTTTTAAACGCACCGTATTCTTTGAGCTTACTTTACTAACTTACTGAATGTCCTTTTATTTGGCTCCCTCTTTTTCGAGTACTTGTTTAAACACATATCAGTTTCGGTTACTTGAAATGAAACAAGCTAACATGTCATATTTTTCTTCATTTGAAAACACCCGTTCCATATTTTTATAATGCAAGATTGCAGGAAAATGGTTTTAAAGAGAATAGTGTCATAGTCCCGCACCTTCATCGGTTTTTGATCCGTCTGTATATGCAGCTATGTCTGCATTAATAGGAGGGCCTGTTTTCCATGCATCTCTTTTCGTTAAACTTATCTTGAAAGTTTTAGTGTTGTAGTATAACGTACCCGGGTCTGTTCCACATAGTTGAATGAGACAAGTAAAATTGTGCTTTGTCTTTATTTTGCCAATGATCGTCAAATTAGATTAAAAAGAAAATCAATACCTACGTTGTGTTATTATTATATCTTACACAATTTTTAATTATTCGGATTGCGCTTCGATCAAACACAATTAGGGAAATTTGAGGGAAATGTGCGTCATGTAAATTAAACCACAGATTCCTAATACGCCTAATTTATTAAAGAAAAGCGTGCCGGACTCAGCCTGGAATTCACGAGGGGAAAGAGTACGGCAGAGAAACCCTCGATCTAGATTCCTAAACCGAATTATGCTGTATAATCCATTAGGATTATAATTAATTAAATTACTGTCTCCCGTATCACAATTTGTAGTTCTACACTTGTAACAAAACATTTAAAACTGAAGAGATAGCTCTCCGATCGGGAATCGAACCCGAGTCTCCCGCGTGCCAGACGCGGATGTGATAACCACTACACTACCGAAAAGGGGTGTTAGTCAGCCAGACGCCGCTGAAGGGTAATGAGGTCCTGGTTACGGAGGCTACTCAGCTAAAGTTGAAATTAGGGCCAATATCTCTAGAATGATCATTACATTTATAACTGAGATATTCTCCCGTCAGGGTAGGAAAATGTTAGTAGTTTCACAAAAGCTCTTACCTGCAATCACAGTCATACTAAAACCAAAATTCCAGCACGAAAAGACAGCAAACAATACATTTTTGTTTTCATTTAAAACAGTGGTGTTCACAGCATAAAACGATTTCATTAAATATACACCATCAAATATAAATTATCAATGAGAATAAAAGAAATAATAATTGTGCAAATTATGTCAATAACAATATCAAAATATATACACGTGTTATGCCATCAAATATTAATTATCAATGAAAATAGAAGAAATATTTATGCAAATTAGGTTAATAACAATATCAAAATATATACACATGTTATGCCATCAAATATTAATTATCAATGAAAATAGAAGAAATATTTATGCTAATTATGTTAATAACAATATCAAAATATATACACACGTTATACCATCATATATGAATTATCAATGAGTATAAAATATATAATGGTACAAATTATGCTAATGACAATATTATAAGTTTCATTTTACCGACTTGTAATGACATATTGCAACACAGAAGCAAAACAATTCACCAAAATAAACCGTACACTCCGCTGGCTTCCGACTCTCTATTTTTCCGCTCTCGAGCAATCCCTTTCGGATCTCCTCCAAAAAACCTCGCAAAAACTCGACTTCAATTTATGACTTGATTTATGTTTTACATGTATAAAGGGTGTCTCAAAATATATACATATATAGGGTTTCTCAAAAATGAATGTATCAGGTCTAATGAAATTGTATTTTAAAGGGGTGGGTTATCTCAGTGTGTTTGCCATTTATTGGCATTGCAATGATGAGGTCGCTTTCCATCTCTTAATTCTGCTTATGAATAGTCTGCACGCGAGTGATCTAGCTTCGCGCTGAATATATATGTGAAGCGGTGGCAGATTAAGCAGGACCTCTAATGCAACTGTTGGAGTGGTCCTCATTGCACCAGTGGCAGTAGTGGCACTCAGGCAAAGGCTTGCCTTTGGATGACACTAAGCCCACGCACCACTTCAGCCTGTTGTGTTTTTGGCCAACAAACCACTGACCCATATGCTGTCACGGGCCTAATGACTCTGGCGTAAAGCTATGTGGTTCTTTTTGGTTCAGTCCCCAGTTTTTTCGCACATCTTTCTGCACAGTTTGAAGGCTACTATTCTACTATGCTTTATTGTATAATGTTTTATTGGTGTTAATTTCATCTTAAGGTCAAAGATGACTTCTAAATATTTTGCCTCTTATGCCAATTGACTACTGGTGCCCTTTGTCCTTCCAGTGTTCTTTTTTGAATATTTACCAGAATAACAGAACCAATTATTTCATTTCCAATTAAATCAGTCCAAATATTAATTGGAAACTGGTATTGCGAATTTGCTACCCTCAATGAATACAGATTTTTCTCTAGTCGAAATATGCAAATTATGGAAATGTGTAATTGATTATTTGTAAATGCACTTCGTCTGTGAAAATAAAGAAAATTCGATCAATTTCGAACTTATTTAGAAGCCACTAACAAAATTTTTGTTTATTTCTATAATTTATAGGTAAAAGTTCTAACAATCGTGTGAAGCATATGGTTTCCACTGTAGCTTTTTTCGAGTATTGTGTACAGACGATGGACGCAGAAATATTTTCATTTTCTAGTACTTGTAGAGGTGTTATAATCCACTGTATTGAGAACTGGCTATACTCAACTTTAACTATTTTTAAAGATAGGGAGTTCGTTTTTTTACTAAATTGTAGAGAATCGTGAGTTTTTCTCGATAACAGTCTGTTATCGAGAAAAACTCACGATTCTCTACAATTTAGTAAAAAAATGAACTCCCTATCTTTAAAAATAAAGAAGCTAGAGGGGGGCGACATTTGTAACCAATAATCCTGTATTTATGGCTGCATAATCGAATTTATAATATTTATACTGAGCAGTATCAAATAAATTTATTACTAGATTCTAGATGCGTCCAGTAAATTGCGCTAAATCTTAAATGATAATTTATTATAATCAAAATGTCATTCTAGCAAATATTATTTTTTTATTCAAATAAATATGGAAAATTCAATACCTACAACATTAGTTAATTATAAGTATATAGTGTTAATAGCCTGCGCCTACTTTAGGCGACTATATTAGCCTGATATAATATAACAAGATATTGCTGAAATACGTTTTAGCACAAAACATAATATTGACATATGTGGCAAAATATTTGATTTTACGGTAATTAATAAAGCTAGTAGAAATCACGAAAATATTTGAAGATCATTAAAAATAAATGATGATGTAAAGTTTTAAGAATTATATTGTTAATTAACATATTGCTCAGCGAACGCCATCAATTCGCGGATTACTTAATTGTCACTGTGTTAGCGGATATAGTATTGATAAGTTTCTGTTTGGCTTACTTTAGAATAAATGTGATAAAATTTCCGAAATGAATTGCTCTAACCTAAAATACAACTGATGATTTAAGATATGCAGCAAATAGGGGTATATCCTATACTTAACCTTTAAGTGCAACTTTGTCGCTTTGAATTTGTGGATCATTCTGTGTAATCTTTTTACTATTGCTATATTTGACTATAGAAATCTTTAGAAATTATTTAATCTATTTGATCTTTCTCGAAACATTTTTCTGTATTTTTGATTATGTTACTTCTGAACTATCCCTAACTAGCCTTCCTCAAGGTAAACAATCTTTTTTAAGATCCATACATGTTTTATCTGCACAAGTAAATATATTGTAGAAATTGTTTACTAAAACAAACACGTAATTCTAACAAATACCCTCTGCGATCGGTGTTAAATTATTTATGAATGAACATTCCACAACTATTATTTATCTGTTTTGTTATAGATGAATTATTAAACACCTTGAATGACTTAAGCTGTTCGCGGTAAATACAAAATAGTATGAACCATTTCACACTTTCGATAAAAACAAGGTTAGTTTAAACGTGAGCCGTTAAATCGTTTCGGTAATGACAAGAGTTGTATAGTATGTTGAAGATTATTTTAAATACTAGTGGATGCAGACAGCAAAATATTATTATTTATGTACCAAGTTATTCTTAAACCAGTGACGGCTCGTGGCTTTACTGTCAGGTGAGGCAAAAGGCCGCCGCGCCGGATGCAAATGCGCACATTTTTTGGGGTGCCACGCCCAAACTTTTACCCAAAAGTCGTTAAACACACACAGCTAAGGCAGATATATTTTTATGGCGCATTCACGATATTACTAAATTAGGTATAAAATTGTAATTCAAAAAAAATGCGGATACTTCTAAATTATATATCTTATAGGTATTTTACTCAAATATATTGCTTTGAACGTTTTTTTTTTGCATATTATATATTTTTATTCACTAAGTAAAGTAATATTTACGTCCTATGTTTATAAAAATAAAAATTACTTATCTTAAAAACTATATTAAACACATATTACCAAATCATAGTAAATTTTGATCTTCTAAACCGTTGAGAAAAGGCTAAGGCTGGGTTAAGTCTATAGTTTTTCATATACAAGATCGACTCTTCTATCCTTGAGGCTTGCAGATTTGTCAATTGCATCTTCGTAAAAGGGTTGCGTGTTCATTAATTCATTAAGCAATTCCTTTTCATTCGAAATCCTTGATAAATTTGAAATGTGTTTTCGGTCATTGAACTACGTAAATAGGTTTTAACCCTTTTTAGGCAAGACAAACTTTGTTCCATCGATACACTAGTAGATGGAATTGTCATTGTTAAGGAAAATAGTTTATATACTTCTCTGAAGATATTTTTATTTTCAGTAAAATTTTTCATTAAAGTTCGTGGTTCAAGGTCTTTAAATTCGTCATTAGCCCAAATAAATTGTAGCTCAGAATACAGGTTTGAGAATCGGCAAATATATTAGGGTAACAGTCTTTTAGGTTAGTTAATGCTTCGACAGGAAAGTTTTTGGAGTAATATTTTGAAGTGTCCATTAAACTGATAAACTGGATATTTTCTAAATCTCGAAAAAGAGTGGTAATTTGTAATGAGATAGTGTCTAAAACTTCGTAATATGAATATAAAACTTTATATTTTTCAAAAACTGGATCCTGAGTTAATGTGGATCTTGCCCGACCGTCTTCTTGTTCAGTTGGAATTAGCGTCCTTAAACAGTACATCCGTGAAAGAAAAAACATCGCTAAAGACTAAAACTACAATAGCAATATTTTTAATATTGGAAATTAGTCAAAAAACGTTTATGTTGATACTATTTATATAACCATTACTTGAAAATTTTAGGTTATATTCTAATTTTACATGTGACGCCCAGCGTCAGTTGCTTTATACGACGACCCGCCACTGTCTCAAACTAGTGTTTACTGTTTGTATTGGTTGCCGACTAAGATGCGTTTTAATATTTTTTATTGCGTTAGTTCTAGAAAAATACAAAACTACTATAATTTATAGACAGATTCGCTCTTTTGATTTAAATTTTTAATTGGTTAATTGGTTTCCTTTTTATAAACTATTAAAAAGAAAACCAATTAACCAATTAAAATTTTAAATCAAATGAGCGAATCTGCCTATAAATAAAACAACAATGAATGGACAAACTGGGATCAGTTTTTAAACAAAATAAATGAGTTGATTATTCTCTTGCTCTGAGCATGGAATGTAGGACGATTTCTTATTTTTCTTGGGTGCTTGGTTGAGATTACAAATGTTTAGATGCCACATTATTCATTTTTTCGTTTTTTTTTTGTGGAGTGTAATTTGCTCCCCAAGGGTATAATTTTTTGTTATGTGGAACAACTGAATCATTTACAGTTAGTTTTCCAATTTCTGTTTGATATTTCCAATTGCATTGAGAGTAAGTGCAATCGGATCACATAACTTCTTATAGGTATGCATGAATTTGTTTCATACAAGTTAGGTATGTTTTCTGCAGCTTTTATTATATCAGGTATTAAATTTGAAATTCTTTTTTCATTCTCTGTAAGAAGCATTTCCTCTTCCTTAGTGGCTCAATTGGTCTATCTTGTTTCATTCTTACTTAGACTAGTTAAAATACCATTTATTTCATTGTTAACTACCATCATTGCACCTACCTAAAAAGGAATGAAAGCAAATATATTTTTGTCTCATTATATAGCACCTAAGATTTTACCTCTATACTCCAGTGGCGTGCACACAATGAAAGCACAAATGCATTGCCTACCCTGATGTTTTGACATTTTTTATATTTTTCCATTTAATTTTAATCCCGATAATATAAATTATAATTTTACTAATAAGTATAATCCAAATTTAAAATGCTTATCTTAAGCGCCAATTAAAATATTAATTATATTATGGAAAAACATCACAGTCTACCACTCATATTACGCTACCTATATTAAACGGAATAATATTCTCCGACGGCAACCGCTAAAAAGCATTCCATAACAAACCGAAGGCATGCATTTATACCGTCAATACTGGATTTACTATGGAAGCGAAAAGCAGTGCTTGAAAAAAAGAGAGCCAAATGAAACGTTACATAAAAAGAAAAGAGACAAAGCATGCGAAGATGGTCCGGGCCGACCGACGTACGGGACGCAACGATAAGTGCTGTTGCCAAAATGTGCTCTCTTTAATTAATATTTTGATTTGATAGACATTCTTTTTTACCAAGGATCATATTGTTATTGTTTTTTTGCGCTTTAGTAATTGGTTTGAAAGCGATTACCGGTTACATCATTACAGTATTTGGTTAAGAAAGCTTTATTATTTAATAATGTTTAAAATTACAGTACATGGGGCATCCCTAAATTTATTAATATTTCGATATCTGGGTATTAATAACGCCATGCATTTTTTTTTGCAAGAAACTGAAACCCGATAATACAACACCAGCATTGGCCAGCCATAAATAAGAATAATCTCAGGTTCCCTTTTCCATGTGCTCTATTCTTGTGTGAGATTGGGATTTGACGCCCTGCGCTTTTAGTTATAGTTTTGAAAGTTTAGTTAGTTTAGTACCTATACAAGACGTTGTTGTTTTCTTTGTGGGTTAGTTTTGTTGGTTAGAAAGAAAACCTCGATATTTTAATAAAAAAATCCATGACAATTATTAGTGGCTGTGCGGGTGTCGTCATAAAATTAAAATGTATTGTTGGCTATGCTTACTCTTTGGCAAAGAAGGAAATTGTAGAGTAAACGTGGGTATATTGATGTAAATAATGTGTCAAATGTCTCAGAAAAACAAGGCCATTCCACTAACCATTTAGAACGCGTTTTCTTTGCATAGTTTGGGCGAAACTCGAATTGAAAAGGCTTTATGCCTACATTTTTTGGAGCCTCAAAATGGGCGTTTTTGGGCGTGGCACCTGAAAAAAAAATCTACCTACGGCGGCGCCTGCAGCGGGCTTACTCCTTCTGTATCATTTTCTATTATGTTGCCTACCCTCTCCTAAATGACACTGCACGCCACTGCTATACTCTATAGTATAGAATATCGATGCCACAACTATTTTTTTTTATATTTAAATGAAAATAAGTGTCTTCTCTTACTGCATTTTCTGAACAATTACTAATTTTGCAAATGTATTATTGTCGATCAAAAAATGGGATGTTGAAGATGGGGTAGTCTAGTTAAGAAAAAGTATCAAAACGTAGGTTTTCTTGGGGATGCAGTATGGTTCTATTAGCCTAAATTAAAGGAAAACCTTTTATTGTCCTGTCAAGCTTTCGAGATTTATTTATCTCTCCCTCAGGACAATCTACAATTTATAAATTATTCCTTAGTCTACCTAACAATCTAATCTATATCTAGAGACTCACCAATGTGGGTTGAATAAAGAGAGGCACATAATTTTAAGAGTAAAATGGGGGCAAAATCACACCCCAGCTACATTTCCAACCACATTTTGTGAGATATAAGGTAGAACAAAATGGTGCCCATATTGTTGCTCGGACACTGTTACACTGATTTTGAAAGAAAAATCCTTTTTTAGGAAAACAAAAACTCCCATGAATTGTCGAACTTATTTATATACGATTTATATAGAACATACTTTTTTAACGTTTACTGCAAATGTGAGGGAGGCAGGATTCCTCATTGGAAGTGTGACAAAGAAAAGAAATCATTCAGTTGTCCTGCGCTCGCAATATCGATAGATAGGAATTATTACATAATTACATACGGATTGTTACATAATCCGGATGTCACTCTCCTGTGTGGTGCAAGGCGGCCTTTTAGGATTCCATATGTTTGACCCACATGGCCTTTTTTTTGAGTTTTTTACATGGAACTTCGTATTCAATGTTATAGCTCTCATTCAATGGAAAGGAAAACTTTGTTTTCTAAATTAAAGATAGAGTTTTAACTTGTCTATTTTGATATCCATATTTTTGAAAGTTAGTGAATGTTAAGCCCTATAAAGGGCAAAGAGAAATATTTTCGTGTGTTATATATATAATATATATATAGAACATATTTTTTTAACGTTTACTGCGAATGTGAGGGAGACAGGATTCCTCATTGAAAGTGTGACAAAGAAAAGAAATCATTCACTTGTCCTACGCTCGAAATATTGATAGATAGGAATTATCACATAATCAAATAGTTTACCAGGATATTAGAAAAAATGCTGACTAAACGCATATTAAAAAGATTTTCTATTGGTATTCTAGTAAGTCTTAAAGAACAAACCAGAATTCTGTCATGCGTCAACTTTATATCCAACGCAGAGAGACCATTTTTGAACTTTTAAGATATAATTGTTATCGCACTGAGATTTTGAGTGTCACTTTTATGTTCATTCTGTTATCTTCGATATTACTATGGATCATTTCTAGGAAAAATTTTCTGTAGTAGGAATTTACCTGGGAATTTACTTATTCCAAAATCTCAGTGCCATCCCTATCAGTTTGATGATCCAGTTCCTGAATATTTTGCAATGCACAGGATTGCACTCCTCTTCGGATGTCACTCATGTGTGATGCAAGGCGGCCTTTTAGGATTCTATATGTTTGACCCACATGGCATTTTTTTTTCAGTTTTTTACATGGAACTTTGTATACAATGTTATAGCTCTCATTCAATGAAAAGGAAGACTTTGTTTTCTAAATTAAAGATAGAGTTTTAACTTGTCTATTTTGATATCCATATTTTTGAAAGTTAGTGAGTTTAGATGTTAAGCCCTATAAAGGGCAAAGAGAAATATTTTCGTGTGTTGGTTATATCACTTATTATATCCTAAATAATTGATTTTTGATCTATGGGGCCGGGGGTTAATGTATTTAAAGATGGAGGTTGGGAGGACCTTTCAATTATATTTTCCGGGAATTTATATTGGGTGTTAAAATTAAACTTATTTACTCTTCTCTCCGAGTAGGAATAATTGCTTCAGCTGTGCGATGGATTGATTTCTAAAATCAGGGTGTGTAAGTTCGGTTGCTCTAGCTTTCATACCTAGAACTAGGTTAATTTTTGTTTTCATCAGATGTAGTAGTAGTAATTTAGTAGTAGTAATAGTAGGAATTTATTTCATGTTAGTGATAAACCATGTATCACATATGTCATAATTTAAAGAAAAATATACTTATCAGATACTCAGATCAGATACTCACAATATATATGTTAATGTGCCTACAGATCACACTCATTAAAAAGAAGCAATTAAAAAACACTTAAATAAAACATTATGTGTATGTCACTATACAATAAGAATTTTAATTAAAATCATGCTTTAAAAAACTCGTCAAATCAGTAAAAGGCATTCCCAAGCAATATTTTCCCAATTTTATCCCTAAACTGCTTATAGGGCTGATTTCTTGTTTCAATAGGGAGGTCATTAAAAAAAATTCTCGGCAACTCTGGCATCTCTTCAATCGCCAGTACAATGGCACTATATTACCCCTATTTCTTGTTTCATAGTTATGAACATCCTCGTGCGTTTCAAAATATGAACATTTTTCTTTAAGTACAGAAGGTTCTCCAAGATATATAAAGATGGCACCGTAAGTACCCCCAAGCCCCACGAACGCGGCCCTGAGTCATCCCTGAGTCGAAGGCCGGCCATCCCTCTCACCGCACCGCGCTAAAAACGAAAAACACGATGAGCACTATCAGCATGACCCCAGACCAATATCGCGTATGAAATGTGGGAGTAAAATATAGTAAATAAGGTGTCCGTAGAAGGCCCGAAGAGACATTACTCGAAAGGCTCCGGAGCAAGTATAGCGATCTTACCAGCTGTAATGAAAGTTCATTGATGTGATAGTCCCACCGAAGTCGCGGATCAAGATACACAGCCAGAAACTTCACCTTGTCTACCAACGGCGCCGAATCAACCCCCACTTAGGTCTCTCATTGAGAAAACCATCTTTTCAGTTTTTTCTTTATTCAGCAATAATGTATTGCTATTAAACCATCTCTCAGCCATCTCCCGTGTTTCCCTGGACATAGTCAATGAAGCCTCTACAGTTGCTGCAATAACGGACACTGCCGCGTCATCAGCAAAGAGCGTGCAGAGCACTGTTGACCATTTTGCGGAAAATCATTTATAAAAATTAAAAAAGTAATGGGCCTAAGATAGAGCCCTGGGGCACTCCAATCAAGATCCCGCTACTCCCCGACAACACACCAGAGTACCGCACCTGCTGTGTTAGTTTGATGTTTTACCCTAAAGGTTAGACTGAAGAAGATTAATGATTCTGGGACAACAATTATAGGCTCCCAACTTTCTTAACAGAATTGAATGGTCAACGCAATCAAAAGCCTTGCTTAGATCGCAAAACAAGACCGTCCCATGATATGAGAAATAACTTATCAGCCTATTGGAGCAATATGTTTTAAACATGTTATTTTTCAGTTCTAGTCAGCAACATGTCCAAATAGGGGATGCGGTTGATGATTTTCTCTTCCACGGTAAACTGTATATGTGGATTGACGGAGTTAAAAATCTCTAAAGCAACAACTATTCTTCCTTTAGGTACAGAGAGCAAAAGATCACCCACGTAACGTTTAACAAAAGGAAGGTCTGAAGATAATCAATCACCAGATCATCCAGCACATAATTCATCAGGATTGCAGATATTTTAGATCCCATGGGTGTACCAAAAATGTGTTCATAGTATGTGTGTTAAAGAAAGATTTGTAAATAGCGAGACTACATCAAAGCATACAGTAACATAGTCATTAGGAAAATTGGTAGTTATTAATAAATTCACTGAACGAGAAAGAGTCTTTAACATAAAAATCATTCTCACCATTCACCATTCTTAAGAAAAGGAGTTACAAAAATGATAATTTCCAAAAATCAGGGTAAGCGCAAGTACGTCAGGAAATATTAAAAAACTTGAGTAGTACTTGAAATAAAGTACACTGACAACTTTTAAACAGCACGCACTTCGACTTAATACAATTAAAAACATTCATTAAGCTAATATCACAACAACTAAGATCTATCTTGCTGTTATTATCATAAGCATGCATATCACAATTTAACTTCTCATAGACTGAGCCAAAATTATCTGACAAAAGAGCTAAAATTTCATGTGGATTGTCACTATTGTTACGTTTTTCCCGTGGGTTCTTAACAGAATTACAACTTTGCTATTCTCAACTAATACTCTCTTTATTCACTACCACTGTATACAATTTAACACTTTAAACTACTCTTATAACTTTACAACTAATATCTATGCGACACTCAATGATTAACTGAACTAACTATCCGACTGCCTAACATTCGCCTTAGGTCTGCTTATATATAATCTCAAATCTATCACGAATATTCGGGAAGTATTCCGAGGCCACTCTATATGATCTCGACGAGGCCATCGAGATAATTCCAGCGATCCTGAATCTTCGCAGCCGGCCGGGCGATGACTCATACAGACAGAGAAGCGAGCGGCACGACGGCTAGTTCTATAGAGTAGCACAAAAACGTTCGGATGGTTGTTAGGCTAGCCGTAACATTGCCTCCCTCTTAATTCTGATCGTCCCTATCAGCTACTTCATGTCCGTGATATGCTTTCAACCTGTCGAGGTGGACAACTTTCAGTTTGGGGCTACGCTGAATTCTATACACAACGTCATTAATTCTTTTGATGACCGTATAGGGTCCTTCCCATACTGGTGTTAGCTTGGGAGATCTTCCTTTCTTCCTTTGCGGATTATATAACCAGACTTTATCGTTCATCTGAAATGCCCTAGAGTTAGCTTGGAGATTACATCGAGCCTTCATTCGGTCACTGGCGAGACGTTCAAACGGTAGTCCCACATCATTCTGTTTCATCTTCCCACTGGATCTTGTCTAGGGTCCTTGCCTTGAGGCACAGGTTGAACACTGCTGGCACCATGATTTCACATCCTAGCAGTAGTTGACCCAGTAAAATCTGTCGCGGATCTTGTCAATCATTCCGTTAACTCCGAGATGAGCACCAAGCTTTCTATTATGTACTTCGTCCAGAACTTCCGATACCCTCTTTCTTGGTACCACTAACTGCGTCTTCACTACTTTGCCATCGGCGCTTTCCCAGGCTCGTTTAAGAAGCCCATTTTCAACTACCAGGGAGTCCCACTGAGCCCACAGAGATTTAAAAGTAGATCTCTTAGTTGAAATATCTCTCCAGCTTGGTTTTGGTTGACGTTCTTCCTTAGCTTCCAGTAGTAGTGCTATTTCATTATCCTCAAGCTGATCTTTCTTTAGTTGCTCTGTGGTCAACTGCTGATCAACCTTAAACTTGATTCGCCTAATGGGAGTGATTCCTTCTCGTTGGTCAATTCTTTGGCGATGTTTATAATTATCCTCACATGACCTTCTGGATAAAGCATCTGTATTACTATGCCATCCTCCTTCCCTGTGCTTAGCCTTAAAGTTATATTATTTCAACTCTTCCTGACTTGGCTTTCAACCGCTGTTGTCTCTGGATGGAGCTGTAGGTCGTAGTTGTACTCGACAGTCTCTTAAAATGCCCAATGTTGCCACATATATAGCACTGATTTGAAACATTTCGGTTTCGTGGCCTATCTTCTAGTGGCTCCCGGAATCTTTGTACTTGACAGTCCCTTTTGAAATGCCCAGTCCTGCCGCATCTATAGCACTGATTTATAGCCTTTCGATTACATGGTCTAACTTCTGTTGGCTCCCGGAATATCCGTACTCGACAGTCCCTTCTGAAATGTCCAGTCTTTCCACATCTATAGCACTGATTTGATGTATTTCGGTTATGTGGCCTATCTTCTATTGGCTCCTGGAATCTTTGTACTCAACAGCCCTTTTTGAAATGTCCTGTCCTGCCACATCTATAGCACTGATTGATGGCATTTCGGTTACATGGCCTAACTTCTAGTGGCTCCCGGAATATCTGTATTCGACAGTCCCTTTTGAAATGTCCAGTCTTGCCACATCTATAGCACTGATTACGGTTGAATGGCCTAACTTCTAGTGGCTCCCGGAATCTCCCCGTGGCCTGAAGAATTTCGGTTAATTTCTTCAAAATACCGCCCATTTCAGTTAGTTCACAACTGTTCGCCAAATTTTCTTCCTTGATGGATACGTTCCTGATTGCTGGCTTAGAGATGTTACAGGCCGCCTCGATTTCCAGAGCTCTACACCAAACTTCACGGCTGCTATCAAATTTGGCTAGACGTAACATCTTCTGAGTTTCTGGATCTCTGACACCGTCCACGAAATATTCAGCAACAAGTTACTCTTGAAATTCTTCCGTTGCTCCCGGATAGGCCAACTTAACGAGACGTCTGACGTCTGCCTCAAACTCTTGCAGGTTTTCACCAGGCTTCTGATGTCGGGACTTAACTTGTGCCTGATACAGTTGTCTTCTATGTTGGTCTCCAAATCGTCTCTCTAGGGCAGCTGCAAGTATGTCATATTTCCCCTGCTGGCTGATGGGTATAGTCTGTAATAGTTCCAGGGCAGATCCACGAAGTGCAACAATTTGTAGCCATTTCTTCGTTATTCCAACCGTTGGCAACAGCAGCGGCTTCGAATTGCCTTCTGTACATTGTCCACGATGTTTGAGCGTCATACGTTGGAGGTTTGATGTTTTGTCCTGAGGCGAATGCCCTCTCGGTGGGTCCTTAATGTTTTAGTCTGGTAACTTCTGCTTGTAGATTCTTCATTTCTTTCTGTACGTCTCCTACTTCTTTTTGTATATTGTTTACTTCTTTTTCAAATTTCTCATTTTGTCCGTCCAATATTTTCTGTAATTTTCCTTGCTCGCCTACAATTACATCCAGCATCCATTTCTGAAGCTGGTCCTGCTCTGCTTGCCTTTTTTCTTCCTGGTCTTGCAAAATTTTCTGAAGCCGGTCCTGTTCAACTTGTCTTTTGTCTTCTTGGTCTTGCAAAATTTTCTGAAGACGGTCCTGTTCTGCTTGCCTTTTATCTTGCTGGTATTGTAAAATTTTCTGCAGCCGGTCCTGTTCTAATTGTCTCTCAGCATTTAGATTTTCCATGAAATCGGTCAACATTTTATTTATTTGTTCCCTTTCTGCCGTTTGTTGCCTTGTGTTGACCATAGAATGTTATAAAATTTTACCAGAATCCACCAATCAAACAGTCTCGTTGACATACTTGTACTTCTTCTTTCCTCGAAAAAATACTTCGCAAGTCCAGTCCCTTCACAATCCCATTTCTGACACCAAATGTTACGTTTTTCCCGTGGGTTCTTAACAGAATTACAACTTTGCTATTTTCAACTAATACTCTCTTTATTCACTACCGCTGTATACAATTTAACACTTTAAACTACTCTTTTAACTTTACAACTAATATCTATTCAACACTCAATGATTAACTGAACTAACTATCCGACTGCCTAACATTCGCCTTAGGTCTGCTTATATATAATCTCAAATCTATCACGAATATTCGGGAAGTATTCCGAGGCCACTCTATATGATCTCGACGAGGCCATCGAGATAATTCCAGCGATCCTGAATCTTCGCAGCCGGCCGGGCGATGACTCAGACAGACAGAGAAGCGAGCGGCACGGCGGCTAGTTCTATAGGGTAGCACAAAAACGTTCGGATGGTTGTTAGGCTAGCCGTAACACTATTATAATCATTAAAGGACATCGAGCTGGGAATATCTGAGCTTTTATTCTTAGCATGAGTAAACTTCCAAAACTCCCTGCAATCATTACCAATACTACGCTGGATCTTCTTGATAAATTTTATATAGGTCCTTCAATTAAGCTCGACTCATTTTCTTACTTATTATTACGAACTTCAGCTCAGCGCTATACCAATTTGCTCAAAACCAGTAAAGACATAGTAATAAAATATGTTTAAAGCATCATTAATGTCAAGATTACTTAATATCGAATCCCAAATCAATACCCGCAAGATAGAGATTGAGGCCTACGTAATCAGTCAGCTTAAAATTATAATACTCGTATTCGTTGGATATAATATAAGGAACTTCAGTGTCAACAGACAAATGAAAACGAGGGAGGGGTGGTATTTATCGCAGGGTTATCACATGTATTTATAATAATATTGGGTTCATCCGGGAAAATAAGATCAGGCAAAGAACTACAAGCATTCCTTATATTGTTCCTCTGTTAAGAAATGCAAAACAGTCAATAGTAGCAAAGGCCTAATGAGAAACTGATTGACTCACGCCAACACCATTGCCATTACCATCCCACAAGTCATTAGGTAGATTGAAGTCTTCACAGATAATAACCTTGTCTTACTCAGCAGTATGAGTGACTTCCTCTAGAGATTTGCAGAAGGCTTCAAACATGTTGAATAATTATTGTGGTGGAAGATAAACCGATCCCAGGAGTACTTTTAAGCCATGCCATGAAATTACAACAAACAGGTCTTCAACACTAACAATACTGGTTGCAATTCTTCTTGCGGGCAAGGACCTACTGACTGTAATGAGGATGGCATCCTCACATCCACGACGCGACGATCATATCTAAACACGGCAAAATTATTAAAACCCAATTCCTCACCTCCAATAGCAACCTCTCAGCCATGTTTTAGTAAAGTGAAATGAAATGATAATCAGTAAAAGCCAAAGAACAGGCAAGTTCAGTTAGCTTTATTCTAAGGCCTCTTACATTTTGATAATATATTTCTATCTGCGATATCTAAGACGATCTACTGACTGAAAATTTCCATTGACATTCCTATTAAAAGGTCTATAATGACCATGGTAGTTATAAGGGTGTCGGTTAGCCAAACCTCTATAAAAAAAGAAATTGCCTTATTAGCATATTGATTAGCCAGATATTATTAGAATGAGGGTGCAGTATTATTTCTTGACTGCAGCTTTTTACACGATATGATGTTAACCGAGTTATTATTTAAATGGTTAATGATTGCGTTCTCAGTTGTGTCAATTTTTAGATTTTTTACCCATTTACATTCCTCTGCCGCTGAAAGATTGTCAATCAAAGAATTCGCCCCCGTTACAACAATATGATGGAGATTTAGCTTTGCATGTTTGTCAGAAGCCTCTATACTACCAACATTATGGTTGACGTGACCCTCAAGTGGTGTAGTCAGTTGAGCATCCTTAATAGCATCTGAAATCATTTTAGGGCTTAAAGCCTGCCGATTAACATTGGCATTAGCAGACACCTTTCTAGTTGATGTTTCAGGTGATTTGGCCTCCTGGATATTCATCGGACCAATCATTCTCTCTTTAGCAGATATAATCACATCCTTGCCTTAATGGTGGAGCATTTTCCTTAAGGTGACGTACCCTCTCAACATTTAAGACACCCCCAAAAACTGCTTGTTTGCAGTTTACACAACAAATTATTAATGTGCGTGTTTTAGAGGTAGGCACTTGATAAATATCTGAAGCACTGAGCACGAAATATTCCTGCAGTATTAATTCCTGCAGATGTCACACTTCACAACGGCCACTCAATCGGAATCATAAGAGAGAGTTTTTTACTGTTCCAGCATATGGCCACTTTGAGATTAGAAATGGTAAAACACTGACGAAAACAACGAAAATATCGTCCTCAATCTCACTGCAGCAATTCCTTGGAATCTCCAACGTAAATGAATGCACTGACCATTGCTTCCGAGGCAGCTCTACAACAATGTTGGCAGATTCTAGAGCGAACATGACACTTTTAAAGCGACATGGAGGTTGGCGGTCAAGCTCAGTTGCCAAGGATTATATGTGTCATTTCGAAATTAGTGAATATCAAAATTTGTCAATTTTGCTACGCTTTCGCCAGTTATATTCGATGGTCTTTCAATAATATATAGAGTTTCTCAAAATTGCAGGTTTGGTATTATTCACCATAACACAACTGAAGTTGACGTGGCTCATCCGGGTAATGGACGTGATTTTCTTAGTTAGATTAATTTCTTATAACATATATTAGATCACCTTACCGATCGGTAGCCTTATGATTATAGTAAAACACTGCTATATTATGACATCGATTGGCCCTTGTACTACTCTCGTTAGTGGCATTAATGATTACCAAAAACAGAGAGCCAGGGTTTCAGCAGTAGTCTTTCCAGTCCTTTATTAACATACGAAAAGAGGACAAAACAGCTAAAATATAGAAAATGAAATCTCACTTAATACAACCCTGCCTCCAGGTCACACATGTTTCTTGATTTCCTATTACCCAGACAGCTTTTAATTTTAGGACATGCTGTCATTTTTAGTCACACATTTGTCATGACAAACCAAGATCAGGACCGCTAAGATTCCGTTGATCCCAGGGAGACGTAAAGCGATACTTTGTTTGGATGCCGTATAAAAGAAACGTTGTGTATTTTTACGAGCTTAGTAAGTTTTTTATGGCCCGACTGAGGCGTTTTCTTTCGATTATAAGTGATGAGGGGTGGTGGGAATTTTTACACCCCTAATGGTTGAAACAGGTTGAGATTGTTTAGAGTTCTTGGGTGTTTTCCCGCTAATTAATGGCTTGAGTTATGAATACGTATTTCCAGAGCCGATGCGGAATAATCGATTATTTTAAGCTATTTTATGTTCTAAACACATCATGTAATATTTAATAATGACCATAAGCTTATTCGTTTTCATGGATTTTTTTTCAACAAATATATTTCATAATCTGTCCTTTTGAGGTGGGCTAAAAAAATTAAACGGGATGCTAATATCTATGTCTACTGGTTTTGGATACAGGAAATATGTTTTACCAAGGACTTAGGACTTGATCTGATTTATATTATCGTAAATTTCTACCTTCATCTTTAGAATAGAAAAAAATCGAAATTGCTTCTCTTGATAGCAGTATTATTATATACCATTTTACCAAACAGTCGATTCCAAAATTTTCAGAATTACAGATGCCTTCAATCCATCAAAATGGGATACACAACTATCAAAAACCACTTGAGGAAACCTTCAAAAAATGATATTTCGTAAAATAGGCGCCACACTTAAATCCAACAATGAACGAGATCGCCATGAATGAAAGAGATTTAAAAGGTAAAAAAAGTAAAAGTAGTATTAAGAGTAAAGTGCATTACCGGTACAATTACACCGTGGCGAATCGTTTGTGAACGCCAGGTATGCAACAGGCTGTCAATGCGACTTTGATGCAGTTCCTGTTCATTGTGTGGGTCGTACCGGAAGTGAAACGGTTTTGATTGGCGACCAAGAAGTTATTCAATCATGATATAATGAGCTTAACGAATGTGCTAAGAAAATAAAGGACGGATTTTATAATTTTAAATATGGAAATTTTCAGAGCTTTCTTTACGAGCTTCTTCGTTTCTGGCAACGTCAATAATTGATGAATTCGCCTAGTAGCCATGCCAAAATTTCAGAATTAGCAAATCTAAGAGCTATATATGACTACGTTTATTTGAGAAAACCGATATAATAAATATTTCTATCACAGATTTTCTGTGTGGTAAGTCTTTCCAAGTTTTTGAATCTTTTTTTAGATACTGGTGGTTATTATTGTTGGACATAATAAAGAAAACAAAGACTTATACAAAATAATATTTATTATTTATGAAAAAAAAACCTACCTCTTTGATATTTCAATTTTAAACATAAACATATTAAAATGTAACTTCTTACAACTGATATTTTTGTATAATTATAATTTTTTTTTAATTTGTAGGTATATTTGAATATATTGCGCAAGCCTTTCTTCACGGAAATGCGAAGTGGCTTAAACAAGATGAGACTAACTAGAGCTAACCCAAGCTAACCGAAATAATTTCGCCTAGGCTTGCATGAAAAAAGGCTTGCGCTTTGCCCAAACCATTCTTCACGCATGTGCTTAAACGAAACGAAACTAAGTAGGTTCGTAAGTAGTTTGAAGTAGGTTGTAGGTAGCTGGGAGTAGCTGGGAGTAGCTTGGACTAGGTCGTAGGTAGCGCGGAATAGCTTGGAGTAGGTCGTATGTATCTCTGAGTAGCTTAAACCAGGTCGTAACTAGCTCAGAATATACTAAATGAAACACTTTGTATTCCATGAAAAATTTAATCCAAAAGGACTTCCTATAAAAGCATTACAGAGCGTTGTGTTATACTTTTATAGGAAGTCGTTTTGGATTAAATTTTGCATGGCATACAAAGTGTTTCATTTATATGATTCATACTAAATAGCTCATAGTAGTTTGGACTAGGTTGTAGGTAGCTTGAACTCGCGTGGACTAGGTCGTAGGTAGCGCGGATTAGCTTGGAATAGGTCGTAAGTAGCGCGGAGTGGTTCGGACTAGGTTGGAGCAGGTTGTAAGTAGGTCAGAGTAGCTTGGGCTGGGTCGTAAGTAGCTCGGACTAGGTCGTAGCATTGTTTATATTTATATAAACAATGGTCGTAGGTAGTTCGGAGTATAGTTCATAGTAGATCGTAAGTAGTGCGCCATTGTAAAATGATCATGCTAAAATGTGTTAGGACGTAAGATTGCTGCGCCATGTATTGTAAAAATGTGCGATCAAAGATCGATTGAAAAAATAGATAGTGGCGATCACTGTCTTATTTTCAATAAGAGAAATGTGCAACTTTTGGCAACCTTGACCGATACCTCCGTGCCAGTGTGTCAAATGTCATTATTTTCACGTTTTAATGTGCTTCAGGTTTGCTTTTCAGCTGCGCAAGTAGTAAGGTGTTTTAGTGATTCTACACAAGTTTAAACTTAAAACTTCAACTTTGGACACTCAAATGTGGTGGTTCCTCAAATTTTCTTGGATTTATCTCAACCAAAACCGTTTGAACTACTCTAGACACCCTCTAAAAAATTTTGCAGGGTGGGCAACCTATAAATTATTATCTTTTTTTCATGTAAGTTGTAGTAATTTCAAATTTTTAATAATTATTTGTATATAAAAATATTCACAAAATGAGTGATAGTTGTATTTATTGAAAAACGTTGAGTTTTTTTTTGTCAAACTTGACATTGGGACAAGGCTAGTTGATGCTAAAATTGTCTTAAAAACGTCACTTCTGACATAAAATTATGGCTTATTGCACCGAGATTACGAACATTTAATATAAATTTTTTATCAAAAAATCGTTATAATATTTCAACGATCCTCACTTTTTTGGAAAGAAAATAAAAAAACGATTCGATTAATACCAATATTTTCCCAAAAAAACATTATTAAGGACTTTCCTTATCTCAATCAGAACCAGATTTTGCACTAATAGGTTTGTTCTAGCAGCGATTTCAAACGGTACAAAGCCATCCGGAGTTTGCGCATAGCAATATAAGCGGCACGTATATCGCTATGCGCAAACTCCGGATGGCTTTGTACCGTTTGAAATCGCTGCTAGAACAAACCTATTGTTAACTAATAAATGGTTTTTATAGTCCGGTGTTTCGGAGATGGACAAGTTTCATACTAATATCTTGTGGAACAAGGTTTCCTAGAGCCTATGTGACCAAAATGGTCATTAGCAACTTAATAAAGAAGTTTCAGTCCAATGTTGGATCTCAGAAAGGAAAAAAAGCAGTATGATGAAAATGACGCTGCCACACTTCTAGTACTTCAACCCATTGACGAAAACTCACTGTTATACCTCAAAGTTCGTGCTAGATATTTGAATGTTGTAAAAAAAACAAGTCCGGAGCATTTTAAAAGTAAACAAGATATTCCCTTATAAACCTCGTTTTAATCAAAACTAGCAAAAAGCATCTGTTCATCTGAGGTACTGGTCTAGGGACAACTCCGAATTTAAAAATTCATCAAGAAGTCAATATTTAACAAAAGTTAATGCATGGTGCGCTGTATCTTTTCATGACATAATTGGCCCATATTTATTTAATGATACATGTAGCAGAAATAGTTATTTGGATTAGTTTGGGTTTGGAAGGTTGGATGCATTCTTTGGAAATTTGCCTTTGAATTATCGCAATAAAATGTTCTTTTAGCAGGATGGGGGTGTCCAGATCATTATGCTCAGGAAGTAGTGGAATGGCTCCACCGCAAATTTAGAGCAAGGTGGAGTAGAAGGAATGGCCCAGTGTTGTGGCCTCCAAGAAGCCCCAACTTGACATTGACTTTTGGGGGCGCTTAAAACAGTTGACATACACCACTTAAATACCCAACAATATTGACATTCTAAAAGAAAAAAGTACTCAAGCTGTTCGAGCAATATCAGACGACGAAATTCGAAATAGCTACAACTATCCAACCAATGGGTTCTAAGAAAATGCTCTTTAACGCACAGCCCCAAAGGGGGGACCAGCAGCCGCAAGCTATGGACCAGCCTGTGTTTAACCCTGAAGGTATCCACTGAAGGCCAGAGGGAAGAACTTCTGTGATTTCCTCCTATTAAGTTCTGTTCTTCATATTGAAGATGCCTCTCTATGATTGCTAGATCACGCCTCTTGTTGTCCGTTGTATCTTCTTACTTTCATTGGAATGTGGGATGCAGGTTTAGATGTTAGTCCACACTTGACTCTGTGATAATTAGCACTGGTCTTTTGTGTGGTCACGTAAGTAGGTCTACTGTGTGTGGCTCATCTGTGTCTTCTTCCAGGAATGTCCTCTGGGTTATGGTTTACTGCTTGCCTCAGGTTTTCATTGTTAACTATAAAGTCTTCTAGTGTTTGCGGAATAGCCAAATGAATGTCTCTCTAAAACTGCTTAAGATAAAAAAAAAACACTCAAATAAATCAATCTGTGAGAAAAAAAGCAAAAAAAACAACTTATTATAGATAAAAAAAAAAGCTTAGTTAAGAAAGTTAACAACTATAAATGGTTTTCAAGAAATCTGTGTGTCTAAAGGTAAAAAACTTTAAATAAACTGCAAAAATCTCTCATGGGAGGCTTATGAAAACACTCAAGATCAAGAACAAAAATTGCTGCCATCATGTAATTAAGTAAAGACGCTGAAAAATCAAAAATAAATTGCATCAACCAAACCAGGTAGCAATGGTTACAGGTTAGCAGGTTAGCAGTTACTGCGACTTGGAAAGACATATTTAGAAATCTAGTTAGAAAGGGGCGAAAAGTCTAGCGCCGCAGATAAGAATTTTTCGGGGCGCATTTGTCATTTTATCAAAATTATGCTTCATTTAAACGTTCAAAAACTATACAAAAAATTTTTGTAAAATAGTTATTTATGAAACATGTATGTTTATCAATGGGAATAAGACAACCTACGAATAAAAAAGGGGTAGATTTTACACATGAGTAGCATACAAAATTTTCTCTACTACGGAAAAATATATGAAAAAATTAAAATATTATTAAATTACTTTACGCCCTAGGACGTAAAATAAATTATTTTACGCGGTAGTGCGCAAAATACATTATTTTAGGCACTGCACTAAATGTCGAAAATTATGTCAGATTTGTGCTTTAACTATTAAGTAAATAACATCATTTTACGCACTGCATTTTTACGAGACTGCGTAAAGTGAGTATTTTACGCACAGTAGTAGAAAACATAGCACAATTCATGTGTGTTCGGCTAGGCTTATAAATAAAGTTCGGCCTAAATTGCATTTTTTGTAAAAATTTCGCTTTTTAGTTAGGTAGATAATAATTAGACAAGTTTCATGAAGGTCATCTAAATTGGAAAGAAAGTGAAATGCGCGATAGAAAATATATGAAAACTTCAAATCACGCACTTTTACGAGTGAAATGAATTGTGTTGTTTTAACATGCAGCCCATGTTAAAATTAAAATAATCGTAAAAACATGATTGATCTTGGGGGGTTATTACTTCAATTGCCTCAAACCCTCCATCTCATAAAATCGCCCTTGCATGGTGTTGTCTGCATTCTGTCTCTCATAATGGGCGTTGTTTACATTCCCCCATCGTCATGTGCCCTTGACTATGATAATTAGGTACGTGTTCTCTGTTGACCATGTTTTGGACCATTTTCCTACCTCAAAGGTTCTGCTGTTTGGTGAGTTCAATTTACCAACCTTTACTAGAGCATATGTCTCGGTTGATGCTAGGGAGTTCCCCTCGATGAATGCTGACGATCGTGGGCGGGATTTCAACTCTTTGCGTGGCGCTTCTGACCACCAGGACAGAATCTTTGTCTCGGGCAACGAAAAGGAACGTATCCTGTTTGACTGTGTTTGTTGTTACGATTTGTTGCAGCTTAACGCTGTTCACAACGTTAATAGGGTAATATTGGATTTGGTATTTTCAAACAGTCCTAACGTTCTTTTATCAAGTAGCCAAATGCCTTTGACTAATATCGATGTTCATCACCCCCCTTTGTTGATTGAATTTTCTTGTATCAGTGGAAAGCTTGATCGGACGGAAGTGCATGAGGTCGGCTACTGCTGTTGAAATGTTTTATACAGTCTTGTTTATTACAATCGATTTGTATGTCCCTATTAAAATAATTGACAATTGACCTAATCCATAGAAGAACAAATCATTTAGAGCGTTCAGACGCTCGTGTTTGGTCGCTGACGAAAATAAATACAAATCTCTTAGATCTCAGTCCAAAGCGTCCATAAAAAATGATTACAGTTGTTTTCTTCTTGATACTCAAAATAACATTTCCAGAAATATCAACGCCTTTTGGACGTATGTTAAGTCACAACGCAAAGCTAGTCAATATCCCTCTCGAATGAGACTTCGAGAGGGTGTGATTAGTCCTGTGCCCCCAAGGGGGTGGCTGATTCTGATTTGTTTGCTAAGTTTTTTCAGTCTGGTTTATTAATTCTGACTCCATTAATGTTGCTCTGCATTCCCGCTCTTTTGCGGGTTTGAACTTGTCCAATGTCAGTATTAACAGTTCTGTAGTATTGGACAAGTTAGTCCAACTCGACAAAGGGAAGGGACCTGGGCCAGATAAAACTTCCCCTTTATTCCTCAAGAATTGCAGCCCAACACTGGCAGTTCCTCTTAGTTACATTTATCAACTCTCCTTGAATACAGGCAAGTTTCCTGGCCTTTGGAAGTGTTCTCATGTGGTGTTCTCAGTCTGGAAGAGCGGAGACAGGGATGATATAGATAATTATCGTCCCCTATCCGGTATTGTTTGTATGGCCAAGGTTCTTGAGTCGATTGTTGTTGACGCACTGAAGCCTAGCTTTAAAAATGTTATATCTGAACGTCAGCATGGTTTTATGACTGGACGTTCTTACCAAACGAACCTCTGTCTGTACCCTAACGATCTGGCAACAGCAATCGACCCTGGAGCTCAGATTGACTCTGTATATTTCGATTTTGCTAAGGCCTTTGATAGGGTTGACTATAGAATTCTGATTTTTAAATTATCCTCATGCGGTATTTTGGACCCCCTCCTTTCTTGGTTGGCGAGCTATCTTGACGGTAGAACTCAGTTTGTAAAGGTGAATAATGTTCTGTCTGGCGAAATATCAGTAACACCGGGGGTTCCTCAGGGCTCACATTTGGGACCTATACTGTTTTTAATCTTCATTAATGACGTTGCCTCACAGTTTGCCCATGCACACTTTCTATTCTATGCTGACGCCTTAAAAGTATACAAGAGGATTTACTGCGAGGACGATTGCCTTCAGTTGCAACGTGTAATCTGTAAGATATCTGTCTGGTGTGCTGTCAATGGCATGAAGATGAACTTATCGAAGTGTAAGGTTATGACATTTACCCGCAGGAATAAACAATTTGATTACTCTCTTTCCAATATAAGCCTTCTCAGAGTGTGCTTGATAAATGATCTTGGGGTCATCTTCGATCCTGAATTGAGGTTTAATGAACATATAAATAGTGTGATCTCCAAATCATTCAGGGCGGCTGGATTCATTCTGAGAACTTGTTTTGACTTTACTAGTATCCATGTTTTAAAGATACTTTACCTCTCATTGGTGCGGAGTCACCTTGAATACTGCTGTATTGTCTGGTCCCCTTTCTACAGTGTATCCCGCTTTTCATAAATCCGCCTTAATATCTCAGTTATTAATAATGCGATTTTCTCCAAATTTTGGTGGTAACTGTATGATGGGAAAATAAAATATTTGGCATAGTAAAAAATTTTATTTTTCATTGGCGTGCGGAGTTAGGGGGAAAAAGATGGTCGATTTTTTGGCAAAAGAGTATTAGGGCTTATTTTAGATAATTTTTTCTATCATATTTTGATTCAGCATCTCCAAAAACTTCTTAATCCATATTTTAAAAATCTATAAAAACTGATTATTGCAGAAATAAAATAATAATTAATTTATTGAAACACTTTCTAATTTTTCAAAACTTTTTTATTCCTGCACTCAACGCCTGACTCTTTTGGGCTTGGATAGCCTGGAGCCCCGTCTTAACAATACTGTTTGGTTATAAAATCATCACAAGTGAGATTACTGAGATTGATTGCCCTGATCTACTCGCTTTGATCATTTTTCGGACGCCGTCATGGAACACTCGTCTGATTGATCGATTTTCGGTACTCAGATATCGCACTGACGTTGGGCATAATAGTCCCTCGAACCGGATTGTGGAGTTTTTTAATATGTATATTCCCACTGAATTTCAACTGGGTTGGTCTAGGCCCAAGTTTAAAACTGAGCTAACGCGTATCTTATCGCACTTAGCATGACCACTCGTTCGATGGCTGTTATGTTCATGGTGCCTTGCATTTCCGTCATGACATGTGCCTGCCTTGTATGGAAATTTTGAGTACTCGTGTGTTTTACTTGCTCTTGTTTGTGGTATTTTATTATTGATATCAGATTAGCTTATAGTAGTATTGTACTCGCTGTGTTGGTGTGTAATGTTTTGAAACTTGTTTGTATTGCATTTATTGATACTGTGATTGACTGCTGTACTATTTGGAAATATCTTCTGTAAGTACTGTTGTTCTAAATAAATAAATAAATATCGATTGGAAGATGGCCAGGCCTTCCAGAATATTCCCAGGAACAGCATTTCTACATTACTAGAGTTGTTCTTTAAAATCTATATTTACAGGTTATAATGATTTTTTTATTGTATGCCTGTGCATGTTTTGTATGTTAGATATTTTGTTCTTTTAACTTTGTCTTATTTAATTCTCTACCATATTTTCAGATTAGTTATGATTATGCACAACGAAACTAATCTAAACTAAACTAGTCAACAACTATCTACTTGAGACAAGTCTATTAGCGAAAACCCTTTGCATTATCCTGAATCCAAATTTTTCATTTTGTAAGAATCAGAATGAAATAACATATAATATACTTTATTAATCTTATATGATGGTTGTTTGAACTTTTCCAATGCATTTTAAAAAAGAAAATGATTTGTTGTTATTAATTTATTATCTGTAGCCAGATATTTCCAGCACTCCGGTAACCGCGTTTTCTGATTTACTAAAATATACTAATGTCAAAAAATATGTCCTTTTTAAAAACCTAAAAAGCACACAACAGTCAATCTTGCATACTCCGGTCCTGTGGCTAAATAACATCATTTATATATAAGCTGATAGTTAGAAACAGATTATGGGGTGATTACTGATACAGGGTTGTAAGTTAATGTGGTATTTCCTTCTTAGAAGTATACACATATAGAGATAAAATTATAAATAGCTTTATGGAAATATTTCTGGAAGATTATGCTGATAGAAGAGAGCAATTTAAAAATAGTTAGTTTTAAGATAGTGTTTCTAATGATTTTTATTTTTATTTTTTAGGTATGTTACTGAGCGAAATCCATGGCGTTTAGGTCACGATCAAATTAGGGTAAGGTTGCATGGCTAATAAGTTTAAACAATATTGATCCTATGACATATCTACTAGGAAATATAGACTTGACTTTAGAAACGAGGACTCAATGATAGCACTTTAGCGATAAAGAAAACTTCGCGATTTATTTGGTAATTGATTGATGACAAATAAGTAGTCTCTTATCGACCGACTTGTCAATTTGATAATTAACGACAAATAATATACAAAAAAAATGAGCGAGTCTGCTAGTACTCAAGACACTGATGTGTAAACATATCCTATATCGATATACACAAATAATTGAGCAGCCCTCGTAAAATCACTGCACATGGTTATGTCAGAGTATAACAAACCAACGAGTAGCGACATAAAGCGTCGGCACCTTTGATGTTCAAGGGACCGATTCCGGCAGAGCCGATGACAGATGGACTTCATATTTGTAAACTGCTCAAACCATGAAGTGGCTCGAAAGGAAGCGACTCTGCGACTACACTATAAAAAATTTGAAGTGGATAATTGATCATTTTTCATATTTGAATCCGATTCCGTAAAGCTTTTCTATAATATAGTGGTTTTTCCTACTTCCTGTCACCCTTGTCGATAATAATTTCTGAAAGCTTTCATTATAAAAATATATATTACTTATATTTCTTCTACGATTTATTGATAAAGGAATCTCATTCGTTTCTTGGGATTTTATTTAAATTTTTAGTTTCCTTTAATGAGGGCGCGTTGAGAGGAAAATAAACCCCTCTGTATTTCATGATTTCATTTATCATGTTAAGATATTGATGTGTCAATTTTTAACCTAAATAAAGCACTTTGAGCTTACACCCGCCTGGTTTGAAGGCTATTGAAGAGGTGTGGCAGCGGTTTTTGATAGGTAGTAGAAAATTATAATATTGTACGACGTTTTCAGCGGTTCTCAAATAGACATTTCTTATTGTACTAGTCTCAGCAACTTCTTGTTATTATTAATAGTACTCCATTTCTTTAAATTACGATAAGTCATATTTACAAAGGTATTGCGTATATTTTTGGAACCATTGAAATGTGGAGGAAAATTAAAACTTGCTACAGCACAAACAAAAAGTTTTTATTGATTGTAGGCTAAAGAGATGTAAGTCAGGTGTACTTAATTACTTACCCGAGTTGCCTTAAGGGATTCTAACCCTCATACCCACTGTTATGAAGACAATGGTGTTAAATTATTAATTTAAATAAAAGACAACAATTTTCACTAGTCTAACAACGTTTATTAATCAAAGGTTATTGAAAGTAAATTTGCGGCGTAGATTTAATTCGGTAGAAATGCAACAAAAATGTTTAATTTCAAAGTTTAGTAAACAAATTTTGACATACGTGTACAACCAAAAATAAGAAATTACCACCTAAAGGCAGGACTAAGCCATCCCAGGGAGGGATGATTGACTATGTCCTCTATACCTAAGGCATGGCTCGAAAAAAAAACTATTACTGAATGATGGTCTAACATTAGCAACCTCTCTTGTAAAGAGTAAGAGAGCACCTACATTCCCGCCGACCTTGTTCGATCCTCCTCCGTCTCTGTACTCTATTTACACTGTTGACAGATATTCGGTAAAATTCGTAGCTGAAGCATTTAAAGGGATAGAACTTAAACTGTCTTCCCAGGGACATGAACTTCGGTTAACTTAAATACTAGCTTTATAAATAAACATTATGGTAACAATTTACCGTTACATAACCCTACTAATAAACCATACAATATTACTCAAAGCAATGAGCACAAATTAACAATACCATATCTAGATTAAATAACTTAAAAAAAATTGCTTCAAGAGAACACACACAGCTCTAAACGCTACTATTTACATACATACATACATAAGTTTTCATAAATGAGGGTAAATTGTTATGAAATGAAAAATGCAATAATTTTTTTTCAACTATACATGTGTGAGGATTTTGAATTTCCGAATGCATTTTTTATGAGAACTATTATTAAATTTTATAGTATAAAATATTTTTAGTCTTATAAATAGTTTTAATACAAACAGCATGGGAAAATTTGAACAGGTATGGAGAAATTGAAGTTTTTCAAATATATTCACTAAATAATTAGAATTTGTTTCGCCTGTACATATGTTCTTAAACTGCTAGTTGAAAATACTTTCAAGGCTGTATATAAAATGAACCCACTAAAGTACCTTTAATTGCATTAAAAGCTTTAAAATGAGACAGAAGTTTGTCTACATCAATACTAGTACATTCTCTGCTAAAAGCATAGCAAATGTCACATGAATGTACTTCCAGACACCTTTTCATCAAATATCCACAGACATGATAGCATTCTGTGTTGAAACGGTTTCTTTACGGTAATTGCAATCAGGCAAGGAAATTGCTGCAGTTGATGTTTCAGACTCCTTATTAATAATTTCTACCATGTCCATGGACTTTAAAATAATGAGATCATCATCTAAATCCTCTCTACAATTCATGTGATCTGAGTGGAAATAAATCTGTAAAAATAATTTTCTGAAGGCACTTTGAAACTGTATTGGTGTGGGATTTATGCAATTGGCTCCCTCTTGCCTTACACTTCCAAAGCAATTTTCTAAACAATCAGTCTTCTGGTTTTAAGATATTTATACCAACAGTTTAAAAGTTTTTGCCATAAATTGAGAAGACATCTTATTGTAATAGACCAACATATAATAATCTTGACCATTTTTGTCAGGGCCGGACTGGGCCTGAAAATCGGCCTGGGCGCCAAATGAGATTACCGGCCCTCTCCTCGGGCTCTTATGTTTATTTTTAAATAGGAGTAGGCGTTTTAAAATTGTATGAATTTATGAATTATTTTCATTTAGATACCCGTATTGCTTAATAACCCAAACTAACCCAAACTCCACTGCTAATGCTTAGCTTTTCATAAGAATAATATATTTAACGATATATTATTAACTTGGTGTTATAAAGTCAAATGTAACAAAAAATATTTTCTTAAAACTAAAAAACAAAAATCAAAAGTCTAAACTGTTAAAGAGCAGATAAAAAATTACATTATATAAATATCATATCCCTAAGACCCTCGCATTCACTGGTAAGATATTTAATAATATCTTCATTATTTAAACTTACTAAAAGATCCTTTTCACAAGCCATCAACATAAATGCCTCTAGGTGATCTTGAGACAAGCATCTTCGTAATCTGTTTGGAATAAACTTTAATTTAGAAAATGATCGCTCACACGCTACTTGTGACATCGACAAAGTTAGTATGTATTTGTACGCCTTTTCAAGATCTGGATAAGCCCAGTGGCGTAACTCACATGTTTTGGCCCCAACGCAAAATACATAACTAGGCCCCCCTTTCCGTCGCAAATCACAAATACTAAATAAAAATTAAACAACCAGCTTTAATTTTTTTATTTATTTTACATATAACATCAAAATATTTCTTTTTATCAAAAAAAGCAAAACTCTAAAATAACTTAAAATTTTAACGAAGCAATAGTTATTAACGAAGTTGGAAATATTAATGAAATTTAAGAAGTTTAAAGCAACACTCGACTAAACTTATTAAAATCTAAAACGACTGCAAATTCATATGCATATTTAAGATCGAATTTGTTGGGAGCTTTACTTTCGACGGAAATTAAAGATATTTAAATCGATCTTGCATGCCCTATTTGGTTTAAATAGTTTACTAAAAGATTCTTCAGCTGACACAGATATAATCGGCATGGTAAAAAATAATAATAGGTCAATGTAAATTTGTTCAAATCAACATTTTTTTTGCAGTCATTTCTTGATTTAACTCTGTTTTTATAAATTCTAAAAGAGAAATTTTGCAATATGATTTGAGAATATTTTTGTTGATTGTAGCTCTTAAGGATTTTAGACTTTGTTGAATCTATGAAATTTTTAGGCTGCAAAAACAAAAAGATACCACTTATCTTATTTAACCCTGTAAATCTAGTTGTTAACTGATACTGTATAATCAATAGCTGATAAAATACAGTAATTTAAAAAAATAAAGATTTTGTGTGTGCTTAAACCACACGATAGAAGTGAAAACTTCAACAAGCGGGGTCATCGTTTGTCAGAATTTCGATCCGAGCCTTCGTTGTAGAGATACCCCCAAATCCCCCCTTAAATTAGAGCCCCCCCCCCCGGTATGGTCTAAGGTGACCCCCCATGTGCCCGTTTTCGTCCAGGATCTTCTTTTTACCCCGACTACATTCCCTGAAAATTTCGGCCCTCTACCTATACGGGGGCATGCAGCGTTACATTACGTTATGTGACGGCGTTACGTGACGGCTCGGTTTCATTCAACCCCCACAAAAAAAAGGTGCAGAGCGCACCTAAAGTAGTTTTCACTTGAAATATGTTCCCTGGAATCAAAACGATGATCTAATAGTATATTATATACCTAGGTTGAGAAGTAAGCCATTATTTACCGAGCACTTTTATATCCTGAGGCGCGGAGCGCCGAAGGATATAATGTGCGAGGTTAATAATGGCCTTCTCAACTGAGGTATATATAGAATTTTTTTTACTACTAACACTGATATATTACCATATTTGATTCGATTTGATTTTTATATTAGTCATTCTCTACTTATTTTTCAAATAGTTCGAAATATCAAGTAGCCTGGAAGTTCAGTTGTCTAACTGACAGATATCGTAACAAGAAGCGTTTTTTCGCGAGCTAACTACAATTAACCACGGCATACTACAGGATACTACTTTGTTTTCACGAGGATTAATTTAATTGTGGTAAGTGAGGGGAAGTTTCGTGACGTCACTATTACATCATCATTTTTCAACTACGGCTTACTGCAACTTACATACGTGACGAGGTGTGGTACTCGAGGTTTGATGGAGTCATGGCGGATTAATTTTGAAACGTTAAACATGTGAAATGTTTGTTTTTTCATTCTGAACAAGTTTATACATTATACGTTCATGAATTCTTCTATAGAAGCCTCATACGCGTCGGAATTCTTACACAAATGTGCCCCAAATGGGATTTGGGCAGCATAAAGTATCCTGAACATATTCATCGAAAAAATACCATTAGTTTGCTTATCTCCAGAGGCCACCATTCTGTCATTAAAAATATGAGTAAACGTTCTGCACTGATCAAACTGATCATTTTCAAATAAATATGCAAAATATCTATATCCTTTTCTAGCAATGCAAGATCTAACTATGGTATTTTGGCGAAGACAGAAGCAGACAGTACAATTTGTGGTGGGGTGCCCGCTTGGCACTTACTTCAGTATTACTTGTAGTTAACCGTGGTTACTCGCCAAAAAACGCTAATAATCTCCTGACAGCTCCATACATACAAAGTACCTTCTCTCCATCTAAATTTTGACAAACAAAATCGCATTATTAATAAGAATATTATGGGGAGTCATGAAAAGTGAGTCATACTGTATATATTTTTTTACTAATGGCACTGATACAATCCTTATCATTATTTGAATTGATTAGATTTTGAAATTAATCATTTCCTACTCATTTTTCAAATAATCTGAAATGACAACTAGTTGTCAAACTAACAAGTTTGACATCTTGACATTTTCCGTTTCCGTTTCATTATTGACCTAGGTTTTTTTTAATATTATTATTTACCTAGGGTGAGAAATGTTACTTCTCATTTGAGGAATGGAGTAAATAATGGTGATTTATCATGTTAGTAGTAAAAAAAGTTAATTCTTCAGATACTTTTTTTAATAACTTGTCGCCTACTCTTAAAATAACCTCGAATGTACCATTTCAAAACAGTTGTTCATGCTTAGAACCTCATTATAGCGTTGACGGTAGTTTTTCCACATTGCTTTTTTCTTAGTAAAACAGAACTAGCTTCGTCCAAAGCAATTGTTTCTTTTTGTAAAGCTTTGGAAGTAAAATTCACTTCTGATAACACCACCGACTAATAAATAAGAACACCAACTCAACTCAAAATCTAGTATACTTTTCTTTATACGCCCAGCTTCTATTATTTCATCCCTAATTTTATTTGAATGCTCAATTTTTTAATTTTTTTTACACATTTACATCTTAATGGTTTATTAACAAAATGACCTAAATCACTTTCGAGTATTGTGTCTTTACTTGATATTACGGCGTCTGACGATATTTCAGCTTCATCGAACTTTTTAGTTTTAGCACACAGAAAAATTAAGTCTCTTGTGCTGATGCCTGTGGCTTAGCCACCTGAAGTTGTGTTATACCGATCAAATATTCAGTGTGATCTTCGTCTTGAGAAATATAATTATTGTTCCTAATGTCATTGCGTTTGGACGTAAATGGGTTCAAATTTGGCTCAGACTGCGATTTCGTCGAACAAAAAACATTTTCGCAATTTTTCTCTAATTCCAATTCTTTTTTTTTAGTGTTCTTTTAATTGCGGGCGCTCTTATATATTTTTTTTGGTCACTCATTTTTAAAACGTAGGAAAAATTTGCGTATCAAATACTAAAACTATAAGATAATGGTAAGGTAATGCTTTTGGCAACAGGCTAAAATATGTCAACAAGACGGGATTCCCGGAATGTCAAACTAAAAGGCGCTGGCGCTCACTGCGAATCAAATCAGGACTAATCCTGATCGGCGACTGACGAGTGTCGCGACGCTGATGTTACCAAATTTCTCATTAGGTATTAAATTATGCAGAACTTAATTAAAAATAATCCTTGCTTGACAGAAAGGTGTTCCTAGGTTAAGTTGACAGAAACCTTCAACATTAGGCACTGGACGAATTGGCCCCCAAGCCTGGGGGGCCCCAACGCATTGCGCTTACTTGTCTTATGGTAGTTACGCCACTGGATAAGCCTCACGGTAAAGATTATATTTGATTAAAACTTTGTAACAGCATAAAATACATTCTTTTACAACTTTTATAATGAGATTGAAAATCATCTGGCTTAGGTATTCAATTGCGGTTTTTTTTCTAGTTCAATATTTTCATGTATGAATTCTTCTGGCAAGGACATTGATTAGTTTGATCACTTGGATGTAAAATCTTTTAACTGCATTTCGAGTTAATTTTTTCTACTTGTGTATAATATGGCTTAATTTTTGAAGGCTGAAAAATGTAAAATCCCGCATAAAGTTCGGTATGACTCCAAAAATCTACTTCCCATTACATTATCTAACTAACTACCTTGTCCATCGTTACATTAAATACTTCAATTCTAAATTTGGTTATTGGTTCCTGCGGGGCTTCGTCACTGCATGTCTCATCATGAAATATATTTCTGATTCTTTTTCTAGATATCGGCATCGATATTTCTCAGGGAATCTCAAGATTTAAAAATTCTGTGTTCGATTAATTTACGAAAGCATGGGTTTCCTCACAAACTTTATCAAAATTCCTGGACATATTTTTTAATGATGTTAAAGTATCCTCAACCATTCGGAGCGCTTGTAAAAAATCCATACCTGCTGTTTGAAGCTATTCAGACAAAGGTGTAGTGGAAATAAAAATGTGTTTAAATACTATTGCCATTAGAATTGTTTCGTATTTCAGAAAACCATCCAAAAGACTTTGAGCTTTAAATATCAGCATTAAAGTCCTTGGAGTTGGCTATCTCATAAAATGTTAGACATAAATTGACAAATATGCCTTTTTCATTAAATATTTTACATAAAGCTTTATCCTTAGTCCACCATCTTGTTTCCCCAATAATGTTAACAAAATTAGAAATGGATTTTTTTCCAGACATTCATTCGTAAGTGCAATTGTCGAATAAAAACGGCCGATTTATTTATTAATCCAACAATGAAATTGCAGAAAACGTAAGGTTAGTAATATCGGACAAAACTAAGTTTAAAACATGTGCATAGCACCAAACGTGGATTTGACCAGGTGAGTCTTTAGAGGGCCATGCCGTAAAGCCATTATATGGGCCTTGCATATTAGCAGCCCCATCAGTAGAATTCTAAACCCATTTCTTTTAAAAAATTCGCAACAATTTCATAGAGATCTTTACCCTTACTAGAAGTGCAGTTAATCAGCCCAATTAATCGCTCGTTAACTTTATATTCTGCTACATATATCTAACAATAATAGAACACTGATCTTCAACATTTACGTCTTGTGTTGTGTCAATTTGGAGTGAGTAGATTTTAGCACTTTTGACTTGTTTAGCATTTTATAGAGTTTAAAGTATTTTTTGATAAAAATGTCACAAAATTGCCCCTACCTATATTTTTTAAGTTCTGAGCCTGAGTGTAATTATTACGAAGGGGATCAACTTTCGAAAGAAGTAAAATAATTTCTAGAAAATTACCATTATCAATATATTGTTTTTAAAAAGTAAATGCTGACTCATTTTTAGTATCTCCCCTGTAACTTAAACCCCTTTTACCTATTAATTTTATTGTCTCAATAATTCTATCTATCATTGGCCTATTTTCTTCAATTTTTTGTCTTCTTTGGGAAGCCGCAGTTGAAAATAGACAATGTATATCCTTTTTCTTGCTATAAAGTAAGTAGGATTCGGTGCTCAGGTGATGGCTTGTGCTTAACTCGTGCTCATCTAATCTCGTGTATACTACGTGCTTTATAGAATAATTTACACCACTTGCAAATAATGATGGCTGTGATTCATTAGAAAATGTCAAACATATCCAGACGTGGACCCTTACAAAACAGACAATACAAAAACTAAAAATAACACAAAGAGGTATGGAAAGGACAATGATGGGTATTTCCTTAAGAGATAGGAAGACAAACGAATACATAAGACAACATACACAGGTCAAGGATGTAATAGAAAGGGTTACCCAGATGAAAGGGGGCTTTGCGGGAAATGTAACACTGCTGCGGCAAACACAGCATAGAGTCCAGTGTCTGGATAATGGTTGCTTTGAGTTTTTCATATCTTTTAACGTTTATTTCATTAGGCTTTTTTTTTGGCAATGCGACCGGTCCATTTTTGGGACCGGCCCACCGGGCGATCGCCCGGTCGCCCGATGGCCCAGTCCGGGCCTGATTTTTGTTTAATACCTTTAAATTTGGCAAAAAATCCAAAGCTTCGTTTAAAAATTCCAACTGTGAATCAGATCTGTCAAATACATTCTTAAATTTATAAGAATTATTTAATGATAAGGAATTCAAGATATCAGATTACTAGATTTTTCTACAATATAAATTGTTGCAAAAGCTTCATTTGGAAGTGCACCCAAACTCATGTATGTATTCATACCACTGGCAATTGAGTCGAGTCGCTCAAAAGTTGAGCGGCATAACTCACTCTCATTTTTCAAAAGTTGTGGGATTAAGGTGAGAATTAGTGAGTTTAGGTGCTCACCTGTAGAACTGCTTTTTATCGGAATTATAGAAACATTTAATAAATGACCAAGACGTTTTTCTACCCTGAAAGCAAAAGGTGTGCTTAAGTTACTGCGGGTGGCCTTAGTTATATGACATGGGTCAAAAATATAGAACATATTCTCACCTCCTACCTGAAACTCTGTATTTTTAGGTGTAATTTCTAGACATTTAGTCAAATCAATAAAGTTCGAGCCCATGTCACTTGCTATGCCTTCCACTTTTAAATATATATACTTTAAATTTAAAATACAATCTTCTAAAATAGCATGAAGTTTATCACCCATTGAGACAAGGGATGCAGTGTTTATCCTTATCAGTCATTGTCTTCATTTTGATTTCAAGGGCCTTATATATTGATTTATTATGTAGTCCTAGTTGACATTGCAGCTCTTCAGCATGTATAGTTGGTCAAAGATGAGAAGGTAGAATTATCTTTTCTTATGTTGATTGGTTGAATATCATCCAAATTCACCCATTTTGTTTCTTCATCTTTTGAAATATTAGGACCTGAAAGTGATAATAATAATGAAGGTATTGTTGATACAGTATTAACAACAAGCATAAGGCTATTTACTTGCAGTCAAACAATATCATGTTAGTACCAATAAAGTGTCTGACAAATATCAATTAGTACAACTCAGATAAAAACTGGAACTATTTATGTGACCAGTAGATACTTTCTATTGGGTACATAACTCATAAAACCGGTAGTGTTTTTAGTACATATTGTTTATTGAATTATTGTGATTATAGGATGAGGTGAAATATCTGAATTTTGAGTACCTATCAGGGTAATTACTGTTTTATAACTCACTTGTAAATAATAAATCCAACCAATAAAATTTTTCTACTCATGGAACATGATGTTGCTAAATTCAGTCATAAGGATTAGACAAACGAAATAGCTGTAATAGTTTGTGCCACTGCCATTAGAAACAATACTGATACTTTGATTTTTTTATGTCAATGAACAATTGCTATAAAGATTTACTTGCAAGGATCTTGATTTTCTTTGGTGGTTCTTGAGATGAATCTTGAATTGTCATAAATACCCACTGTAGATATTTACCAAATATTGTAGGACTTGCATCAGGTACGAAGTGCTTTCTTGCAGAGGTTATCTTTCCTCAAAGAGAACTTCACATAGTCTATATACCATCATCTGTTTAACTGGTTTATCCAGTATATCACTTCTAATAGAAGCTTCTATCCAGACTTTGACACTGAAAGAAAAATTTCATTAGATCTACCTATGATGATTGTAATTTATAAAACTTAAAAAAATTATTTTTAACACAAGCTTGGTCATTTTGCAATTTTTGATTACAATACAGGAGGGGTAGAGATTTTAAGCTCTCCATTATTCCCAGAAAATGAAGCATTTATAACACGTCAAGGCACATATTATTGCAGTTTTGGAATGCCAGCTAAGTTCTGCATGTGATATCTTTTATAATTCGCAATCAAAATGTAAGTGGACTTGAATTAGACATCTACACATTTGGCAAAACTAGAGTACTTAGAGCAAAACCTCCAAACGTCAAGTGTGATGTAATTTTGTTATAAGTTTATCGATATAAACTCGTCTATGAACTTGCCGAGGTGATCATTTGAGATATATTATAATATTTCATACCTAATTACCATGTTTAAGATTTACAATAAAGGCATAAAGTTCAAAATATTCCATTAGCTTTTCGTTGTATCCAAATAACAAAATAGTCAGTTCTTATTGAGACAGCCTTTATATATGGATGCTATACTTGCATAAAACAAAAAAAAAACAGAAACAAATTAAAAGTTAACAAAAATCTTAAAAGAAAATATGTCTCTTAAGAGGTTGGGTTATCACATAAAAGAACTAAATAATGCTGATTTAGTTACGGTGTTTTAGAAACAGAATCAAATAGCAATTTCTTTTTTGACGATAACCTGAATTTTTGTTTAGGAGGATACTAATTATTGTTTTTGGAATTATTGATTAAGGTAAGTTTTTTTGGCAACAAATAACTGTTCCCAACTTGATGCCTAAATATCCATAATTCCCAACTAGCTCATTGTTATTGGAGGGCCAACCTACAATGATGTTTTTCTGTCTATTTTCAAAAAATCCTTAAGCCTTTGTTTATAGTAAACTCCTTTTCATTGTCTTTTATACAATAGTAGCCGACATTGATAAACAGAAGCATAATCTCTCCAAAATATTTAATATTATGTACCCAAATTTGTTGTTCGGAAGATTCGGGAAGATTTACTGAAAATTAGGGTATGATTTATACTAGAATATTACATCTGTGATTCAACACTAAAGACACGTTATGCTAGAGAGAAACTCTATACATTACACACACAAAATATTTTGTGATTACACAAACCGAACCGCTCTTCTATTCTATTTTTCCTTTTCCGCGAAATAGTAAATAGAAATCGTTGAATTCATTGGTTAGGTTTTCTTTTTAGGTTACTATGAAAAATGTCAGGCCTACTAAACATAAAACCCAGGCCTCATAGCAAATAACTTCTACAAACTAATACAGGCCGGGATAATTTAATTCCTTTACAATAGAATTATTTTGCTGGAAATTGCCCAAAGATTCTTCATGTGAGAACACCATAACAAATTTTATAGGAACATACTTTAAATAAGTAAGACCATTTTTAAGCAAATATACGGGTGCATTATTATTCTACTTTTGAAATTTTTTGCTCAATGCAGAATGTGGAGATATATGTTGCTGGATGAAAAAAAAACTTGAAACTTAGAACAGTCTAGCGATACACATTACATGTACCTTACGTCTTTTGGAATTCAATTTATCACTTATAATTGTACTTTTTCACCACTAATACTCCTGTATCAAAATTTATCTATTCTTCAAGAGCAATTACTAACAATTAATTTAAATATAAAAAAACAACCATTATATTGAGGCTTAGTGTTAGTAGCTATGTACTTACCGGTGATAATCTTTAGAGAAAATTTGAAGCAAGATTTTCCATCTCCAGACCTAATTGAACAGGCACAATATGCACAAGAAATACCCGGCATGATTATACACTTATTCACTTTTAAAATTTTGAAATTACGACACAATTCAAAACTAAAACGCACTTATCAGAATTCGTAATTGACGCGCTACAACAAAAGTCAGTTTGACGGAAGGACTTCATATTTCGCACATGCGCAGCAAAATTTGGTCCCCCAGCTGTCGCTACTCGTTGGTTTGTTATACTCTGGTTATGTTGTCACAGCCGTTTATAGCGAGTCCTCATGGACGCAATTGGCGTAAATTAGCGGATTGGAAATAAAGCATTTTGATTGGTTGCAAAGTCGGCCATATTAGATATATGACATTTTTGACAGATCGGCCCTATTTACGCCAAGCATACGCAAAAAGTTCATTTCAAGTTAACTTTTTGCGTAAATCCGCTATTCTTTGAGGTTTGTTGTTAATTAAACGCCATGGTTTCTCATTTCTGTAACCAGATTATTACTATTTCGCTGCATAAATCTTTGCTCAGTGCTAAATATTTAACCCAATACCGTCTATGTACTTTTTTTGACTCTTGTAATTGCAAATAGAACATAAAGTTTTAACAATTTTTTGCAATAAATATCTTTATCAAAAATGGAAGATTGTTTATATCTAACAATTATAAATCCTATCAACACTTACAAGGGTTCGTTGTTCCATTTTTTTACTTGAAAATTCAAGAAATATGATTGAAATAAGATATCCATGTATTTTTATGTAAATAAAAATGTCATATTATGTCAACTTGTCATATACGCGGGACTCAGTAGATGTTTTCAACAGGACAATGCGCCAAAAATCGCGTACTTATAGCGTAAATGTCAAATTCTGCCTTTCCATGCCAATTGCGCCCATGAGGACCCACCATTAGACATTTCCGTGTCCTATTTGCTGAGATTTACCCTCATACCGCCGCGTAAGATGTTTACACATCAATAGTACAAGATTTCTCAAATCGTGCGCACTACTACTATTGGGATCTGGGAAACTATAAAAGATACAGCAAACAAGTTCTATAATTTAGAGCTTAAGTTAATGCCGATGCCGGTGATAAATTAAGAAAATTCTGATACTTCCAGAGATACCTGAAAAAAAACTGAAACCTTCATATTCCGTTTTTGTTTTTAGTGACGTTATTTTTAAGTAGATTGAAACCAGGAAAAAACTCACCATCCGATCAACATTTAAACTTTAATATTACGTATTATTTCGATCCCCAAAACAAAAACGAATAACATTTTGCCAAAATTTCACCATTTTGAACCGAAAATTTGCCCTCGGGTACTTATTTTTTTACAATACAGTCCTGACAATTTTTATGTTTGACGAATATGCTACTCTAACCAGGAAAAAAGATATTTAATAAGTAATATTTTGGTAGCAAAAAATTTTACAGTAAGTATTTTAATTAAAATAAAGTTTGTAAAATATTATATGCTCTAACAAAGAAAAAATATTTTTAATGAGCGAAATTTTGAAAGCAATCCATAAATTGCACGTTGAATACTTCTTGCAGGAACAACCCTGACCTATCTAATTACATTTTGCGTTGGACGTCTATATTTTCTGGCATATGCGATAAAAACGATTTTCAAGATATCTCCGAAGGATATAATCAAGGGGATTCAGAATACGGCTCCTTACCGGTCACCGCACATTTCCAATCCATCTATTGGGAAACATATTGATCAGCAAGTCTGTAACGTCTTTTCTATTGTGAGGTGGGGCGCCATCTTGCTGTCACCATATTTCCCGTAGTACTGCTAACGGTTCTTCAGATAGTGCTTCTAGAATGCCGTTTCTTATTAACTCGATATATCTCGCAGATGTTAAGTCACCTTCAAGAATAAAAGGGACAGTAACTTCATTGTGCCACGAACCTATCCATACATTAAATGACCGTCGTGCTTGCGGCCTTCTTGTCTACGTTTTGTCATGGATTCTCTATCGATCGATGTTTTCTTAAGTCGAATAAAGATGTCGCCAGTAGAAAGACTGCACTCGTCAGTCCACATAATATTATTCTCAAAATCTGCTTCCTTATTAAGCGCGCACGCACTATTACGCAGCTTTTTTATTTTGAATTTTGTGTTCTTTATTTTTACATTATTTGTTGTAATTTTGATGTGGCCCGGGCTAAAATTTATTATTGGGTGTATGTGTATGACTGTATGAAGGGAGGGCATGAATTTACAAGAGTATATTGTTAACTTCACGTTCGCTTCGCTCGCTCCGGGGCGCAATCAAACAAAACACCTAAACTAACCCAACTTTAAAAAAAGAAACAAACAACCATAACCTTAAAAAAAAATTGTGTGAGCTAAGACCACACGATAGAAGTGAAAACTTCAACAAGCGGGGTCATCGTTTGTCAGAATTCCTGGAGCCAATTACAAAAAAACAACCTTTTTTCAGCATCGCCAGGTCTAAGGATCTGGCTGATATGACTTTTAGATGATCTATAACCAAGAGAATTTATTGTTCTCCATATTCGCATTCTTGGGAAATGAAGGTCGTTGGAAAAGTCTCTAACGGAAGCGCGGGGAGAATTATTAGCCTAAAAATTATCCAAAATAGCTTAATTCCTTTATTTTACTTTAAAATATTACACAACTTACGGCATTTACAATATTTTCTTCTGTCATCATCAATGATGACAGTATGCAACAAATTCAGCTTTAGAAAGCTTTCCTTGATAAATTGTCAATAATAATTTGAGTGTCCTCCGCGGTTTCTAAGAGACTCTGGATGTTCTCTTGAGGAAAGGCGTTCTACTCTTCTCTAAAATGTACTGCTCAGGTTTGAAAATCTGGTGCGTGTGGACGTGGCTTTGTTCTTCTTTGTCCGTTGACTCTCGTGAGAGTATGGTGACATCATGTCTCAATGGCTTTTATGGTGGTTCTCCATCCTTGTCTGTCTTGGGCTGCTAGGGACGCTTCTTGGATTCCATGGCCGATAATATCTTTAGTTTGGTCTATCCATCTTGTCGGTAATCTGCCACTTGGTCTTTTGCTATTTATTTTTCCCTGTATAATAAGTCTTTCTAGGCCATCTGTTCTTCTTGCTATGTGTCCAAAAAATCTTAGGTATGACTGATTAATTTTTGTTGAGAGTCTAGTTTTTAATTTTAGTTGATTAAGTATAAAGGCATTTGTTCGATGTTCCGTATATGCTATTCTTAGCATTCTTCTATACGCCCAGGTTTCAAAAGCATCTGTTTTTCTGCGATTTGTTAGTTTTAGTGTCCATGTTTCAGCTGCGTATGTGGCTATAGGGAAAATCAATGTATTCAGCAGTTTTAATTTATTCTTCTGCGATATTGCTGTGTCTTTCCATATTCGAGTAACCTTTATATTAGAGTTTCGTGCTATTGCGAGTTTTCGTTTAATCTCCTCATCGCATCCTCCTTTATTTGTCAGAAGAGAGCCAAGGTATACAAACTTTTCAACAACTTCAAAGCCGCTTATACAAACTTTTCAACAACTTCAAAGCAGCCGATTTCTTTGATATTTGTAGGGTTGCGATCCATTATCATTACTTGAGTTTTCTTTTTGTTTAACATCAAACCATGTTCTCTACTAATTTTATCCAGTTTTATCATTATCTGTATAAGTTCTTCCTTTGAGCAAGCAGTGATTAGAATGTCATCCGCATATCTAGGGTTTTTGATTTTTTTGCTACCAATAGTAATTCCTCCTTTCCAACCTTGCAATACTTTCCTCATAATGTATTCGCCATAAATGTTAAAAAGTAAGGGCGAGACAATGCATCCCTGTCTGACACCAGCGTTAGGTCTAAATGCTTTGGATATAGTGTTATTAACTTTTATTTTCCCATAGCTGTTTTCATAGAGGTTTTTAAGGAGGAGAATGAGATGAGCGGGCACTCCCATGTTCTCTAGCACCAGCCAGAGCTTTTTCCATTTGACGCAGTCGAAAGCCTTACTATAGTCAACAAAGCAAAGGTAGGTTTTGACGTTAAATTCATATGCCTTTTCAATTATTTGTCGAGTGTTCAGAATCTGTTCCCTTGTACCTTTGCCTGACATAAATCCGGTTTGTTCATCTGGAATTTGTGGTAGGAGGAAAGCAATACTGTGTAGGCTTCTTTTTAATTAGTTTCAGTGGGATAAAGATTTGGGCTCTTAGCCGGCCAATCCATAACTGTGATATTATTATTTTGAAGGTGTTGAGTAACTACTACTCTCGCTTTATGGGGCATTATCCTTCTGTAAGATGAATTCTGGACCTTGTTGAGCAGCAAATGGGACAACGTATGGTTCTCTGTATCGTTCAACATTAACTGACACTCTAGAAACACATGTAGGTCAGTCCACATGTTTAAATTTATACCTCACATCATTACCAAACTTCCTCCAAAATGGAATTGTTCTATGACTGTTGCATCCAGATACTGTTCACCCAGGCTTCTTTATACTCGATGCCTGGTATCATTACCACTTGATCGAAAGCGGAACTCATCTAATCAATGCCCCAGTGTACATCTTGTTGGGCAAATATCCTTCGTGTCCTGCCATGATCAGCATTTAAATGCGGCACAACTGCTACTTTTCTGGATTCTATATTATCTTCATGCAGTCTATTCTTTACAGTTTCGAGTTGAAATTCGGGAACCTTTGGCAACATAAAAAATATTTTATAGGTTTCGAGCCCTGAGTGTTCTTTCGCGAACAGTAGGTCGAACAAGATACCAAGATGTTAATCGCCTGGTACGTTGAGGATATTGTCTTCGGACTACAAAACTATATTCTCTGTGTTTATTCCGTAATATGGAAATTACTGATAGACTTAAAAGCTGCGCCACGTATCGTTGTTACCGACCCTCCTGCAATAACGTCGGTCGTGTCTCTGATGACTTCTCCAATACTTAGAGGTCTTATGGTACCGTTTGGTCTCCCACACCACAATATAAAAAAATACCAGATTTTCTAGTTCTCTTGACATGAAATTTATCAAACTTGCATTTACTTATTTGCTATTTATTATATTTGTAACATATCCCGTTGTGTGAATACTGTGAAACGTCGTAGAGTTTTTCATCAATTAGTAATATTGTTGTAGTTCATTCAGGTTTCATTAAAGATTCTTCAATAGTTAATCACAGTAATTTTCGCGGATATCCGGTAGTGAGTTTTGGGGTCTACGTAATAATCTTTTATACTCAAGCAAAAACAATAGTTTTGTAAAATCATGCTTACTACATATTACCATAGGATATTTTTTGTTGTAATCTAACTCTGAAAGATATACCCCCCACCCTGAGGATACCTGAGGAATCAATATATAGGTTTAAACCAATTAGTGAACCTTTACGAACAGTTTGATTTTTTATCAACAAATCTAACTCGGAAGCTAAGAATCTCGTTGAGCTAATTTTACTAAGTTCTTCTCAGCGTCAAAGGTTTCCTGGGAATTTAAATTATCAGTCAAGCAACTTTCGTTGTTAGACCTAGCTTTCATTCGACAATTAGCAATAAATCGAATAACATATGCCAAACAAAGCGATTTAAAGGAAACCATTACTCAGTCTTTGCAATATGAAAGACTTGAATGTTCTTTTTTAGTTATGGAAGTGGTGCCTCAGGATCAGGCTGTAAGATTGACAAATCGGTTTCATTGAGCTCAAGCCAAGGTGGGTCATTAAACCATAAATTATTGTTAATAATTTTATCTGGACTTAGTCCACGAGATATAATATCACTAGGATTATGTTCGGATCTTACATGGAACCAATTATTTGGCCGACGCAATTCTTGGATTTGGGATATTCGGTTAGCTATGTTTGTAACAAATTAGGTGAGGTATTTATTCAACCTAAAACTACGGTTGAATCTGTCCACAAGTAAGTACTTTGAAAACTCAAAGTCATAGTATTTTTTACTTTAACCAACTGAGCTAAAACCAATGTACCACACAACTCAATACTGTGACCATCAAATTCAGAATTCGAGACGACTTTATGTATTGGAAAATTCAATAGGTAATTCTCTTTTACTCTTCTTTATTATGCCTACATAAGTGATTTTATGCTAGTGATAAAATTCTTTTAACAAATCAAAACTTGTGAACCGATTGTCGCAAGTAAAGTTTCGGTTAGTCCCAGATAGAGGCTCTATTAGCCTCAAAACTAACTACACTGCGAGGATCGTTAGGTTGTTCATATAAACCCTGAGGCTCCTGTCCAACGTAAACCTCAAGATTTGCAGCATATGACGTAGAAGAATCAACCAAGGCAAATATTTTTATCCCATATTTGTTGGGCTTACTAGGAATATATTGTTTAAAGGGACACCCCCTCTAAATGCCTCAATTTTTTCATCGATAGTAGTTGTATTTGCTCCAACAGTATGTGTTCGTACAGTTTTCAACAAATAGTTCAAGGTTCTTATTGGAGCTAATTTATCAAGCTGTTTTCTTTCTTGTCTTGTTGTCAGATCGTTAAACCGAAGGCACATTAGAAGAAAATGGAATCGATCATGATACATCACTAGCCAAAAGTCTTCAATCCCAATCTCATTTCTTTGCCAAAACTCCAGTGTAATCAATCTGTAACTTTTGAGAATTCTGGCCAGATATAATAAGATTAATAACTCACAAACAAACCACACAACAAATCTTCGGCTAATTTAGAAATACAAAGATTTGTATTGTCCACTGTAATGTTCAGCATTTCATCAGTAAAAAAGTTGCCAACATTCAACGGCTGTTTTAACGTTTTTTCCCACAGGTTTTGACGCGTGTTAGCCAAAGAATATTTTCCCGCCTTTTAATGCTTTGTTAAAACATTGTTTTTTCCAGCGCGTGGTTTCATCTTTAGCAATGAAAGTTGGCACTTTTGGTATTTTTGCAATAGGTATATTATCCTCGTCACTTTCATGAATATAGTCTTGTTCGAAGGCATTAACTTAATTAACAAATTTCGCAACTTTGCCACAATTTAGCCTTTGCTGTATCTTCCATAGTTTCCAAAATCGCAATGGTGAGCACCGGATTTGAAACACTCTGTACAGGGTGGCTCGAATTCGGGTTTATGTATGGGTATTTCGATAACCGTAAGTGTCGGTCAAAATTGCGCATTTAGGTGCCTAACAATACGCCGCTTAGAAAGTTTTAAAATTCCCAGTAATTCCCGAGATATCTGGAAAAACCCGAAATTTTGAAAAATCGTTTTATTTTTTCCTGTACTTATTTAAAAACGGATTTTAAATAGAATTGCACTTTTGCATTGCAACTTTTTCCGCTCTATCCAATGGCAGTATTCAGTTTGGAATCAGACGTTTGGTCTTCAAAGAGTCATCGTCAACTTTCTTTTTTTAAATACGATCTTTAATTTTTTTTTATTGATTTTCAGAGGATATTGGCGTTACTAATATGAATAATAAGTTTATTTTTTTTTGTATTCTTTTTTTTTATTTTAATTTTGAATTTTTTTTTAATTATTCATTTTGCTTTGGGATAATTTTGAATAGTTTAAGTTACTTTAAAATATTTTATTTTGTTTTTGTGTCGTGTTTTTCATTTAGTTTCATTGACAAATAAATGAAGTAGAAATGGTAATCTTATGCAATTTTATGCATAGGACTAGAAAATGTTATGAGATTACTAGGCTGTAATATTGGGTTTGTTCTAGCAGCGATTTCAAACCAAAGCCAAGCCATCCGGAGTTTGCGCATTGCAATATAAGCGACACTTAAATCGCTATGCGCAAACTCCGGATGGCTTGGCTTTGGTTTGGTTTGGGTTTAAATCGCTTCTAGAACAAACCTATTATTGTCTTAATTTTGCATTGGATTCCATGTTATCTATATAGCCAAATATTATTACTGAATTTCCTGCCTTAGTACGAATATCTAGATTTTAACAAATTATAATTCATCTATAGTTATTATATAATATTTTGGATTGTTTTATGCAAAGGAATACCCCATAATATTGCGAAGATTCCCATTATATTGCGAAAAAAAAATATTGATATCAATATTGCAAAATATTAAAACACCTTTAAATTATTATGCGAGTAAAGTTCCTTAGAGCTCAATAAACACAATATCGTGTAGTACGTTTATTTATCATGCATTTTAATTCAGTCTTCACGCGCCTTCGCGTATTCATGGCGAGAATTCCTTTTGAATATTCATAAATTTTTAGTTTTTTTTTTAATTATAATCAAAATTTCAATAGGTGTATTTTTTCATCTAACTATAGTATCACGTAGTATTATTATGAATTATTGATGTTGTTCTATGTTAAATAATTTTTTTTGTTGGTTAAAAGTTGAAAATATTTTATCTTTGCACTGAGCAACTTGTCGCGTAATAGTTCAGGATAATATTCTCATAAAAAAACGAACCTGTTTATTCAATTCTACTAGGTATTTCTTTTTTTCATTAAAATAAAGACTTCACTTTTCCGCTTAACACAAAAAAAAACAGAAATATTTTTATGGAATATAAAAATTTCAAAAGTAACTTAAGCTATTCAAAATTACGTCAAAGCAAAATATATAATTTAGAAAAAATATATAAATTAGAATTACAAAAAAAAGAATAAAAAAATAAACACATATTCATATTAATAATGTCAATCATCTGAAAAACGATGAAAAAAACTAAAGTTCGTATTTAAAAAAATAATAAATGATGACCCCTTGAAGACGAAACGTCGGATTCTAAGTTGGATACCACCATTGGATAAAGCAGAAAAAGTGGCAATGCAAAAGTGCAATCAATTTGAAATTCGTTTTTAAATAAGTCCTGGAAAAAAATAAAACGATTTTTCAAAATTTCGGGTTTTCCGGATATCTGTGGAAATACTCGGATTTTTAGCACTTTCTAAACGGCATATTGTCAGGTACCTAAATGCGCAATTTTGCCCTAATTCGACCGACACTGTATCTCTTACGGTTATCGAGATACCCGTACCTAGACTCGAATTCGAGCCGCCCTGTACAGGAGCTTTGAGGAAAACATTATTTCTATTCGTTTACATTTTTACCTACAATTACGGCTAATTTCAAAATAATAATGTACGAAAAGTTGTTTTTCATAAGCTTAATCTAAAAACCTACCACCTA